>WAAD01022911.1:0-13486 GCA_013389945.1 Fregata magnificens
CAAGTCTTATGAGGAGCGGCTGAGGGGACTGGGGTGGTTTAGCCTGGAGGAAAGGAGGCTCTGTACAACTACCTGACAGGAGGCTGTGGCAAGGCAAGTGTCAAGTCTCTTCTCCCAAGTAACCAGCGATAGGACAAGAGGAAACGGCCTCAAGTTGCACCAGGGGAGGTTTAGATTGGATATTAGGAAAAAAATCTTCACCAAAAGGCTTATCAAGCATTGGAACAGGCTGCCCAGGGAAGTGGTTGAGTCACCACCCCTGAGGTATTTAAAAGACGGGTAGATGTGGTGCTTAGGGACATGGTTTAGTGGTGGACTTGGCAGTGCTAGGTTAACGGTTGGAGTCGATGATCTTAAAGGTCCTTTCCAACCTAAAAGATTCTGTGTTTCTGTAATCCAGCTACAACTCATGCTCCAGGTCGCTTCACCTGCTGCCATCCTCCCTCCTGACCCCAAATACCTCTGGCCTTGTAACATGTCCTGGTGCAGGGCTGTCACACGCATGGAGACAGTAAGGACTCGCAAGTTTTAAACAGCAAGGGCTGCATATGGATTGTGTCACTGAGCGTTTCCGCTGAAGCACAGTGTCAGTGTGATGGCTCTTCCACTGTGCAAGAAGTCTAGCTTTTTATATTCTGCGTGGGCACATGGAGTTACCACTGAGTTATTGTTTAGGTCACGGTATAGGAAGCAAATGACTGATGGAAGAAATGATTCAGGATGCATGTGTTGCATCAGAAGGAAAAAAAAACAAGGGTTTTTTTGGGGGTGTGGTGGGTTGACCCTGCCTGGATGCCAGGTGCCCACCAAAGCCGCTCTATCACTCTCCTTCTCAGCTGGACAGGGGAGAGAAACTATAATGAAAGACTCATGGGTCAAGATAAGGACAGGGAGATCACTCACCAGTAACTGTCATGGGCAAAACAGACTCGACTCGGAGAAATTAATTTAATTTATTGCCAACCAAAAGTCAGAGTAGGGTAATGAGAAATAAAACCAAATCTGAGAACACCCCTCCATCTTCCCAGGCTCAACTTCACTCCCAATTTCTCTACCTCCTACCCCCGAGCAGTGCAGGGGGATGGGGAATGGGGGTTGTGGTCAGTTCATCACACGTTGTTTCTGTCACTCCTTCCTCCTCAGGGGGAGGACTCCTCACACCCTTCCCCTGCTCCAGCGTGGGGTCCCTCCCACGGCAGACAGTCCTCCATGAACTTCTCCAACGTGGGTCCTTCCCACGGGCTGCAGTTCTTCATGAACTGCTCCAGTGCGGGTCCCTTCCATGGGGTGCAGTCCTTCAGGAACAGACTGCTCCAGCGTGGGTCCCCCATGGGGTCACAAGTCTTGCCAGCAAACCTGCTCCAGCGTGGGCTCCTCTCTCCATGAGTCCAACAGGTCCTGCCAGGAGCCTGCTCCAGCGCGGGCTTCCCACAGGGTCACAGCCTCCTTCGGGCATCCACCTGCTCTGGCGTGGGGTCCTCCACAGGCTGCAGGTGGATATCTGCTCCACCATGGACCTCCATGGGCTGCAGGGGGACAGCCTGCCTCACCATGGTCTTCCATGGTGCCTGGAGCACCTCCTCCCCCTCCTTCTTTAGCGACATTGGTGTCTACAGGGCTGTTTCTCTCACATATTTTCACTCCTCTCTTCTGGCTGCTGTTCCACAGCAGGGTTTTTTTTTCCCCTTCTTAAAATATGTTATCCCAGAGGCGCTACCACCGTCGCTGATGGGCTCAGCCTTGGCCAGTGGCTCTATCAGACAAAGGGGAAGCTTGTAGCAGCTTCTCACAGAAGCCAGCCCTGTAGCCCCCCGCCGCAAAACCTTGCCACACAAACCCAGTACAGGGGGTAGTCAATACTGGGCACTTTTAGGAGGAAAGCAAATACCACACTGAGTTTAAATTGTCTCTTTTCAAACTGCTTTAATGTTGGAAAGCCATATATATGCTAACCTGTAAGAATGAAACTGAAGCTGTATAACATCTGAAATTATTGAGTGCCAGAGCTACAAATGTGATTTTAGAATACACATATCAATTCACAAATGCATAGATTTTTAAACATGCAAACAACTCGATTAGGAGCAAGCAGTTGGATTCCTTGTAAACTTTCTTAAATATCACATGGGTAGGGTTTTGCTCAAGTCTATTTTGGGCAAGCTTTTGTTTTCCTTCATTCACCTGGCAGGTCTCATGTTCTAGGTTCAAAACACTGCAGTTCCCTGCAATGGCTGATGAGTTGCATATACATAGGGCTTGCAATCCCAAATCCAGAACTCAGCGAGGATGTAAAGGACTGATCTGTTACAGTGGTACTTGAATATCCTTGCTGCCAAATGCTGAATAGGAAGTGGTGGAATGGCATAGTGTTAATTCACCAGCAGCACTTTCTAATTAGTTGCATCTTTTGGCTTTTTTGAGTCAAAGAAGTAATGTTTGTTCTGGAAATATTAGCTATGTTTTCATGTTTTTTGTGGGTGCTAAGCAGCAATCCTTCCAAGACTGGACTGAGCTTGCAAAACTATCTATGCACTCTTATACTAATGAACTTAATATTAGATTTTATACAACCTGCTTAACAAAACCCAAATGGGAGTGGACTATTGACGATATCCTTCTAAATCCTCTTCTCTTGTGCAGTTTCATACTGATCTATGTAATTTATAGTAAAGGAGTATTTGCAATTACCTGCTCAGTTTGCATACTTTCCTAAATGCTGTCTCCTTGTTTGCTTGGTTTGTATGCAGGAGAGGACTTGGGGAGACAGTGGCCTTATTTATTCTAATGTTATAATAACATATTTTTGTTTACTTGTGTACATCAGCAAATGTACGTTCCACTCCGTAAAAGGAAACGTAAAACGAAACCTCTTTCTCTAGTATTTGGCATGAGTTGCTTTAGTTGAGTCTAGGTTTTAAAAACTGAGATCTTCTACCCTGTAAACCCATTTGTCCATAACTTACTAACTACGAAAGCCGGTTATTTGCTTGTCCTTCCCATCCTGTGCTGACTGACTGGTTTGAATTTCAGGAGTAAATGAATTTGTGAGTAATGGTTTGTTCCATTCTGGCTTTAAGGCTTAATGAGACTGTATCCAGGCTGAGGTTTCTGTTTGATCTCATTAATAGCAGGAAACAGACAAGTGGATTGCACTAATCATTAATGATTGCTAATACATTTGTTTCTCTCTGTTCTGACAGAATGACTGTCTAATGCATGGCTTGGAGTTGGGCGCGTGGTAAAACCAGAAGGGTTATATTATCCTACTTATGTAATATCACTGACAAAAAAACCATAGTTGGTTACGGAGAAGGCTGGCCATCTCTCACGTCTGCCTCCGTAGGAGCTGAAGGTGGAAGGGTCAGTGCTGTTTAGAATAGCAGGATGGCTTTTTTTGGGAACTTCCTCCTCCTGTGAGCCGCTCTGCAGGCGTGACAGAGCTGATACTAATGCCAGTGGAGGAAGCGGGATGTTTTCAGTCATGCCCTGTGGGAATTAATAATCCAGAGCATTGTTTTGGAACTGGTGGCACATTCCTCCTGTGAAAGTAAGATACCACCTTTAACGTAGTGACTCTGGTGCTCTCTGAATTCTTTCCTGAGACTTAGTCCTTTTGTTCTCTCATAGGTGTTGGACTGAATTATCTGTCCTGCCAGAACAGTCTGAAATGAATATGCTTCCTTTAGGAAAATTGCAAAATTAAATTAAACTGTAAAGAAACTGCAGAATCCCTTTTGAATATTTAACTTAAACCGTGACTTTTTCTTCTTTTTCCTCTGACTTGGCCCGACATGGGACAGAATCAGAACTGAGGAATGGAAACCAGGGGTGGGAGGGCAGCCCTGAGCTAGAGGTTGGGTTTTTGGATGGTGGCCAATCATGGGAGAAAGCCAAACTGGAAAACTTGCAGAGGTGTTAAAGGCTCAGAGCCCACAGAACTGTGGCTCATTGATCTAAGCTAGAAAAAACTGCTGATCTGAAAACGTAATACAAAATATATCATAAAACATTGGATGATGAAATAATATATGCTGTGAAATGGGAAACAATCTTGGACTTCTCAAAAACTTCTGGATGTTCTGTGTGTTTTTTGTTGTTGTTTTTTTAAGTTAAATAGGGCTTAAAAAATCTGCAGCATATGGGAGCTGCAAATTCCCACCATGTGTTCCTGCTAAGTGTAAGGATGTATGGTTTGTGCAGCAACTTTTATTGTTTTTAAAGTGTCCGTGTGATTTAGCTGCTCACCTTGCTCCCCCCCTCCCCCTGCCCGCCTCAGTGAGCGAAGGCAGGAGTGTGTCAGGAGGGCGTATTAGAGCTGTTGGAGACAACGTCGTGGTGATCTGAAGGTGGACATCGATCCCGGCAGAAACAGACCCTGTGAGCCTAAAAGTTTCTGGCATAACTTCACTGCCCAGCTCGCTTTACACAGACCCCTTCAGCAACACGTAACTGTGGTGCTGATAAGTACTATAAAATGTCGTGGATGTTGTCTAGAGCCAAATCCTGATGGTGTTGCATTAGATTTGATCATGGGAATATGCATTCTCTTAGAAACAGTTCTGATATTAAAAATAATCTTTTCTCGCACCAATATTTGGCTGGAAGCTCTATAGACACTTTCCAGTAACAACACAGACAGCTTTATTTGCTTTTGGAAAGTTTTGCTGCCTGAGTTCAAGATCCTTCCCTGCCTTTCTCCACCCAAATTTTTTTCTAAACCAGGACTAGATCAAGGCACAGTGGGCTTTGCAAGAAACCTTATGCTTTTTGGTGTCTCAGTGACAAAACAGGTAAGGAAGTCAAGTGTCTTTTCCTGGCATAGAAACATTTACTGACTGGAAGAAACAGTGTGCGGGGAGTATCCAAACGTTTACAGAGGGAAGAATGGCCGTGGCAGCTGCACCGTATTTTATAACTGGAATAAAGACAAAATCATTCTGGTGCTTTTTTGAACCTAAGGAAGTGGTTTAGTTGAGAAAAAAAAAAGACATTTTCCGGTGTGTATGAAGAAACCCTCATGCACGCTACACACATTCTGGTGCAACAATTTTGGCAAGTTTAAGAGCTGGGACCGTTTTCCTTGCGACACGACGTTCCCTGAGGACACATGGAGCAGGGCCTTGCAGCCCAGACAGGGTGTAGCAGGTTCTCGGGGATCCTTATGCGTTGTGTTTTTTTTTAAAGGGAGTTCAAGATCAGGTGATCTGGTTTTCAGGAGTGAGTACTTAGCAATAGGCTAGCTCCTTTCTTTGAAACTTTATCGATGTTCGAAGCACTGGGACAACTTCACAGTTCGGACTGTGTTAGGCACATCTTGGCGGCATGGTGAAAATATTAGAAGATGCCAGATGGGTGATATGATATTGTGGGCAGATAACAGGGACTATAACTCAGACTTGTGGAGGTCCAGCCATAATAGAGACCTTCAATAGCAAATGCTGTATAATTGTCTACTGCAAATGCAATGAAGAGTATCTCCCTGTAACTCAGAGTATCCTGTTGAGTAGGCAGATGGTTCTGGAAACCACCAAATGAAGGCATTAACTACCTGTTGTATATGCTAGTCTTTGCTAGTAATGATGGTTTATTAGTCTTAGAAACAAGGCACACATTTTCTTTGTTGTTTCTTTTGAAAGATTTCTTTGTATGTGATGACTAATGTTTTCTTTGCTTGGAGTTTTCATTGAGTGGGTTTTTTTACTGCTTTTAAAGACACTAAAGGTTGCTAAATAGTCTGCTAAGTTAACAGATGTATCACAGGATTGTGCCTAGCCCTGAATAATGAAGGCTAATCAGATGAGAACAAAATGCAGTCTGTTTTTTGCCTTGTGTTCTGGGAGATAGAATACATGGATAATCTCGTAGTTCAGGCATAAATCTAGGGTTTGGCTCTGCTATAAAGTTCATACGTGGTGCTCTCAGAGGCTATTCAGGGAGCTTTCTCTAGGCACCTACAGAAGATCTCAATGGCCAATTTTGTGCATTTAGGAAACATGAGGCTTCAAGGTCAATCGTGGCTCTGGGAAAGTGATTGCCTGGGCTGGGTACACAGCTCCCATCACTGGCAGCTTAAGTGGTACACAGATACTGCATTTCTCATATCCCATGCAAGGTGCTCCCTTTTGTGCAATACTCTCTTTTTGGACACTATTCTCTGTTTATAATTGTCACAGTCTCAGTACAATTATAGTCTCCACCAGGGCCACTCGGAAAACATCACCTGTCTTTCATGTTGTATTTTGACATGCTGAAACTTGAAACAAAACCCATGGAAGCAGCAGATTTGCTATGAAGATATAACCTGTACTTCACAGGGTTTCAGGCCCAAAGGAACCACTAGAGGATTTAGTTCTAATTTTCTTTAGAGAAAATCATAGAAAAAATAATTTTTTGTTATACCCAAATACTCCTTTGTTCAGATTAAAGAATGTTTGTCTTCTGGAGACTAAATTCTTTGTGCCAGAGAGCAGGAAAGATCATGAAACCTCCAATACTTGATGCCCTTGGAATGATGGGGAATTTATTAGGTATGGTTACATGAGCCCATCAGAAAAAAAAAAAAAGTCGATAGCACCATTTTTCTAGTTTTATCTTTTGCTTGTGCTTAATTTCTAATGTTGTGGAATAAGCTAAATAGAGTTATTTCCTCTTCTGTCTTTGGAGTAAGTCTAGATAGCTGCATGGGAGGGAGAAGGTGTTGTTTCTGACCTCAGTGGGTGATTTTGGAAGCCCTAAAATATGAGATTTCAATAAAATGATTTTCTTAATGGAGAACACAAGTCATTCTGATTCTTTCGGGAGAAAGGCAAGAAACTCTGTTTTCCTGTGACCTGTGAAGGAAGAGAGATGAGCAGGCAGAGGTTTTGGAGTCTGTTTACCTTTGTAGTCTTTCTGCCCCTGAAAGTCAAAACATGATCTTTCCTGTCCAGTCCAACAAAGCATGTTAACTGCAGAGAATTTCTTCAAGAATATGCAGGAAAAAATGAAAAATAAGATAAATATATTCTAGAAGGATAGCATAATTTTCTTTTAAAGACTTCAAGCAATGCAGAGTCCCCTGGTAAAATACTTCAATTTGATTTTTCCAGCTGCGAAAGTAATCAAAAGCTTCTTTCAAGGTTTAACTTGCTAATGAGATCCAGTGACTGGAAGTTAGTTATGCTGTTGTCTGCATGATTAACTATTTCCATCCTGTTATCGGGTAGCTTTTATGTGTGAAAATACCTGTGCATGGTGATGAAGTCAGCCTATAACATTCTCTTTGATGATCTGAATATGTTGCCCTTCTTAAATCTCACATCATAAATCATGTTTTCTAGGCTTGAGTCATTTTTGTGGCTCTCCTTTCAATGTTTTCCAGTATTTCCACATGTTTCTTAAATTGTGGATGCTATGCTGGTATTCTGTCAGAGGTCTCACAGGTAATATAAAAAAAAGTGAGATGACCCCTATTTGCCTAACTTTTATTTGATTTCCCCCCCCTCCCCCCGCCCCCCCCCAAGAATGTCATAGATACTTTTCATTAGGAAGGTCTTTCAGGAGTTTATCCTGAAGTTCTCATCCTCCTCTTTCCCCCAGCTTCTCTTTTTTATCTCACTTCCACTGAAGCTCTTCTCCAAGTTCCCAAAGTGGGTGGCTGCCAAGGCAGTGACAAACCGATAGCCTTCTGGCATCCAACTCTGGAAGTATCTATTTCTTTTTCTGTAATTCTGTAGGAAACATAGGCTCTTATTTTAAAAACTTTGACAAGCATCTAAACTAAATTCCTGAAGTGGACAAATCAAGTACAATCCTGAAGTACCCATTAGGCACATAAAAACTCCCCTTGTGTTGCCTTGCATTTGGTTCTATTAAAATGAATTTTGTTAGATTCTCCTTGTAGGCAGCAACTCAGATCGCTTCTCACATTTTCTTCCCTAACCTTTGAGAAGCTGTCTTACCTACCGCTGTTACCACAGGAGATCTTATATTTTTGACAAAAATAACTTCAGATGAAGAAGGAATCCCTTACGGCTCCACTAAATGAGGAGTTGTCGGTATCAAGAACATTTTGAGACCTGTGAGTATATTACAATTGAATCCAACTGAAGTACACTCCGTTAATTCCACATCATAATTTTTTAATTGAGATGTCATGTTGTACTAAGTCAAATGCCATGGAGAAATCAAGTGCACTATAGCATACAATTGCCATTGTCAACCAGACCTGTTATCTCTTCACAGAAAGACAATGGGTTTCTTTTACAAGACCAACCTTCCATTAAACTAACTGATTGACATTAATTAGATTTTTAGCCTCTAATTCTTTGTTGATGAAATTCCAAATTAATCACTTCTTTTACTGAATGCTAAATAACTGTTCTAGAGGTCTGTGGCCCATCTCTTTTATCCTTATTTAAATATTGGATCTCCATTGGCAGTCCTTTATTTCTTTGGAATTTCCCTGGTTTTCAAAGGTTTGTTTAAAAATTAATATTAGCAATTCAGGGAAGCTCCTCAGCATGTCCTTTTAACACTCAGGGGTGTGTGTTACCCAGGCTGCTGATTTGAACTTTGTTTGATTTTAGCAGATGTTGCCTAATGTCCTTCTTTATCGCATATGGCAAACTTTCTATTCTGTCCCCAGCTTTGCATGAGATGAATACATCCTTCTGCTTCATTCTGAATACAGGACAGAAAACCCCATTTGAGCATCTCTGTGTACTTTACATCACCCTTTACAGTTTTACTGCTCACCTCTTGCACATCTCCTGTATCTTTTCTTCCCACTATTATCTTTCATGCATTGTTGTTCTCTTACCTTTCTTCAGCCTCATACATCCACACACTCTCCTTTTTCCTATGTGTGCTTTATATGTTCTAGTTTCTTTTCGGTTTTCATTGCTAACTCTGTGTCTCATTTTAAGCAAGATACCTTCTTGGTCTTTTTTGTGTGCATCTGGGTAATGCTGACTTCTTGCGAATTTAGAAGGATACTTGTAAAGGCACCCTCATATTTTGTTAAAACTTACGACTTAAATTTATTTTGTTGATTTTTAGTTTTTATGCCAACTGTTGCTTTAAATTCTGATAAAATGATCCTCCAGAGTTTTCAAATTTCCTGTAAAATGTGTGCTTGTGCTTTTAGAATTTGTTTTTCTGTATGGAGGCATTTTGCACTAGGTAAGTGCAGTGAAGTCACAATCATGAGTATCACAGTCTGATGTTCTGCATATTTTTTTAAAACAGTGTTTCACTTTCAGATATCTGAAACAGATTGTGGGTGATGAACCTGGAGTTTTTGGGGTTCTGACATGTTGATTTTGTCAACAGATAAAGGCAAATATTTGTCTTTGCTAGAATTTCCTTTACATTTCTCAGCAGAGCTGAGCAAATCAGCTGGTTCAGAGCCCGTGGAGAGCTGTGCTGCTGTGCCAGCGTGGAGGCTCAGTGCCATCAGTGAATTCCAGCAGCTGGTATCTGCAAATATGACATCCTTTTAACGATACTGAGTGGTATTTACACAATATTACAGTGAAAACCGTTCATTCAGGCCCTCTCATGTGTGCGCTGTTAATGCAACATGCTAGATTTCCTGCTTGCTGTCCCTTCTATGTTACAACTGCAATGGTATTAATATTACTTCCTACTCCGCCAATGTTTGAGGAGGTGTGTTTTTGGGTCTTACTAAGCTGTGTGGGCTCCCTCTGGCATCTTCCATGTGCCCCTCTGGCGCCCACTCCTGCCCTCAGCAGTGTTTAGTCCGTTTGGCAGCAAAGAACTCTGTAGCCCCACAGGTTTAGATTTACATTTAGGAAATGCTATAGAGGGAAAGCAAATATCCTGAAGCAGTCGATGCCTGGTGTGCACCCAAGACAGACAGCACAGCCACCCTGCAGCGGAGTCTGCTCGTGGTGGGGCTCTGATCACTCTTCTTTCAGTCTCCTCCAGTGTTCAGTGAGCCCAGGTAGGCTCAGGGTGCTGCCATGGTGAGAGAGCTGTGTGCAGGGAGGTTTTGTGGGGCTGATTAAAGAAATCTGCTCCTTGGAGAAAGGACATCTGTTGAGATTTTTTAAGAAGCAGAGAGGAGCAGAAGAAGAGGGGCTATAGTTGAGGGTAGAGGGCACATCTGAACTGGGGAAGCTCACATGCACACAGCAGCTCGGTCTCACAAATCGTCCTGTAACTCTGACTGGATTGCTTCCAATATCTGAGTTGTGGGTACATATCTTTAATACCTATTTCATGTAGAAGTGGCTCACATAGCTGTGTGTTGCTCTTAGCCCCAAGAGAACGGTTGGGGATAAAATCTAGTTTGCAATGTAGAGACTTAAGACGGTGCAGACTTGATGTCGTAAGCGTAATTGCCTCCTTCAAAATCTGACACGTTTGCCACAATATTTTCTATACATCTCATCCACCTCTTCAGATTTTGGCTCTGACTCCTGTGCTTTCTTCCCTTGCTCATTAGTACTCCTGCAGATATCGGTGCATCCTTGACTGCTCTGACTGCTGTGGTAAAGATGACTTTATTATGAATACAATTACAAATGTTCTTTATGGTTTGTTTGACCCTTTTTAATCACTTTAATCACTTCCCTTTCCTGAGCTGTTGGCTGCTGACAGATGGACTTTGTTTTCTAGCTGTCACTGAATGTGTGGAGACTAAATAACCTTGTACTTCAACCACATCTTCAATGCTTGTGTCTCTAGTAGAAAATTGATTGATCAACTAATTGATAAAATCCAGCTAAGAATTCACTAAAGTACTTGTGGGCACCAAAGAGGTGAGGAAAAAATGGAAAACCTATTTATTCTAATTAACTCAGTAAAAAGCAATTTTAGGAAGCAACGCCTGCCTCGGTGGTGTGGAAACGTACAGATACAGGCAAAATAGCTGTATATAATGTTCCTCATTTATTAAGAGGGAGTTCCTTATTTGCCAAAGGGGCTCACTTTGCAGCGTTTTTGCTATACAAGTAAGGTAGAAGAAGAAAATAGAAACTAGAGTCCTGGCAGCTTGAATGTAAAGTGTACTCACCAGTGGTCTTTGTTCTTACAGCCCCAAGCACAGAAAATCTCCCGTGCTCTTTCATTTCTTGCCTCAGTGCATATATTTGAAGTAAAGCTGAGTGTCAAAGTCAGTGGTAAAATTCAGTGCCTGAGACATGGGAGTGAAATGGAAAGGAGCTGCAAGACATCAGCCGCATGATTCTAAATCTCATTGGTTTTATCTCCTTCTTCGTATGCTGGAGTTCAGGAGAAGCTTTTGCCCTTGCCTCCCGCTTCCTCCCTAGGAATGACAAAAAGGTTGTTTTGAGCTGTATATGCTTTGGAGTTGGAGCGTATGTGCATGCATGGATAATTCAGTCACTTTCTACAACTCTACAACACATAATGTGCTGCAGTTGATTCCTTGGGTTAAATCTGGCCCTGTAGCTAAGCTTTTATTTTAAGAAAACCAAACCACCACCAACAATAACGAACAACAAAACCCCAAACCAAAACAACAAAAAACCCCTCAAAACATTCAAGCTCCTCTTTCATCAGTAATTTCTTTCAATTGTTAGGAGTGTAAACCAAGAACTCTTTGCTTGTCTGATTTTAAAGCCTGACTGTAAGAATAGTCTTTAAGGGGTGTAAACATTTATTTCACTCAGATGCCAAACTTGGAAAAAATCAAATGATACCAGTGTGAATAGCAGCTCTTTCAAGTTTAGTTAATTATTCCATTGCCTAGATTAGGCAATGGAATAATTAACTAAATAATATGGTTGATTTCCAAACTTAGATGGCTTCCTCAGGTGTCTAAACCTTCCAGTATTTCCTCTCCATCTGTCAAATTTTCTGCTTTCCCTATAGCCTTTCTTGACAGGATTTATAATGTCCTTGTGTGTTTTCAGTGCAAAACTTCCTCTGTGTTGCCGTTTAACTCTTCAAAGCCGCCCAAGTTAATCAAATGTAGTATAAAATTAAATATGGGAGTAAATGCAGACCCGATCATTTAATATTTAGTTCACTTTAAAATTTTATTTTTCAGTGTGCTACAAGATTTCCCCCTACATTGCAGTAGATGCTAGACTCACCTCTTTGAATTGAGGCATTTTCCCCACAGAGCGTGGTGCTTGCATGCAGCGAGGTTATTCTCCACATGCAGGGCTGTGATGGGCAGCAATGGACACTCACTAACTTGAGCTGCAATTCACTTCTAGCCCTAAACACGGTTATCTCACTCTGGCATCTTCAGGAGATGTACTTTATAGATCAGGTATAAAAGATATATCTTTGAGGGGGGTACAGGACATTTTCTTCCTACAAATCTTTGATTCCTCCTCTTATTTATGTATAGCACGGGGCTATTGCTGTTACTCAAGTGCTGCATTAAGTGGCAAAGAAGCTAATTCAGTACAGCTGCTTTCCGTCCAAAAATGTCTTCATGGTCCGCCTGGCTGCTTCAGGCATGCCTGGCTATTGGAAAACCAGGAAGGGTGATGTTGTGCTGCTTTGAGTAACCTTAATTTAAAAAAGAGGGAATCTTTTTGAAATTAAAGAAAGCTTATGTTTCTACCAAACTGTTTTGGATTTTCTAAAAGAAGCATTACTGTATTTTATAGCTATATTACAAGTATGAAATAGGATTAGATTTAATACAGATCTCTTCAAAGAGTTTGTCTCATTATGTTTCTGTGTACCATGAGCTATATATTGTCAAGTAAGTATATTGTGTCATGGAAGTTACAAGTTCAGTTCAGGATGACTTAGCTCAGATTGCTGCGAACTGAATAGTTCTGGTTCAAGGCTCTTATAAGCTCCTCAAGTCTGAATGTTCTAGCTCAAGATATTTATATCTCCTGCTTATGAAGGCCAGGGTGGTTTGTTTGTTCTGCAAGAACTTGAAACTTCTTTTCTCCTTTTCTATTTATTTCATAATGTGTTTGCTTGTGGGTTTTTTTTTTCCCCTCTAGGTTTTTCTCACTTCTGCGCTCTCATGATACTGTTAAATAAGCAAGTCGCACACTCATGACTTCTGTTCAGTAGGGGTGAAAAAGAACATACACAAATATCAAGAAGCTGAAACTAAAACTTGAATATCCAACTCTAATTTGACCTAAGTTATATCTGCAGTAGGATGACGTGTCACTTTGTAGCATTGACTACTTATTATATGATAAAATCGATCGTGCTATAAAAAGTTAAGACTGTCAGATACATCATACATTAATTGCAGGCATTGAGGGCAATATAAAATTTCATTCATAGACAAGAGAAAACTAGTCAGTCTGTGAAATTTTTACATTCTTTAAAGTTACATTCTGCAGACTTAGGGCCTTTGAAATAGCATTCATTTCTTACAATTAAAAACCAAACTGATATGAATATTTAGTATAGGAAATGATATTTAATGTTTGTGTTTTGGGTTTGCATGGCAAGGTTTTGGTAGTGGGGGGCTACAGGGGTGGCTTCTGTGAGAAGCTGCTACAAGCTTCCCCTATGTCTGATAGAGCCA
>WAAD01022911.1:13734-65586 GCA_013389945.1 Fregata magnificens
TGAAGAACTGCAGCCCGTGGGAAGGACCCACGTTGGAGAAGTTCATGGAGGACTGTCTGCCGTGGGAGGGACCCCACGCTGGAGCAGGGGAAGGGTGTGAGGAGTCCTCCCCCTGAGGAGGAAGGAGTGGCAGAAACAACGTGTGATGAACTGACCACAACCCCCATTCCCCGTCCCCCTGCGCCGCTCGAGGGGAGGAGGTAGAGAAATCGGGAGTGAAGTTGAGCCCGGGAAGATGGAGGGGTGTTCTCAGATTTGGTTTTATTTCTCATTACCCTACTCTGACTTTTGATTGGCAATAAATTAAATTAATTTCTCCGAGTCGAGTCTGTTTTGCCCATGACAGTTACTGGTGAGTGATCTCCCTGTCCTTATCTTGACCCATGAGTCTTTCATTATAGTTTCTCTCCCCTGTCCAGCTGAGGAGGGGAGTGATAGAGCGGCTTTGGTGGGCACCTGGCATCCAGGCAGGGTCAACCAACCCACCACAATTTGGAATGCATTAGTCATCACTGATTATTTTAACATGAAAATTTGAAGTGATGTTCAGGTTAACCTTGGAGAGTTGTTATCATGTGAGAGAGTCAGGGAATCAGGTGAAAGCCAGTATTCCAGGGGATGTGAGAGCCTCTGGGAGGCTGTATAGCATGAGGCTGCTGATGGGCTGTGTGGGCACCACAGATCCTCTGCAGTACCCACAGCTGGCACGTGGTGCCAGGGCGTAAGAGAAACCCTGCACCGAGACCATGAGTTCCCCACATGGGGCAGGGCAGTCACAATCCCAAACTAATTTTGGGCAAGCTGCCAGTTACTCTTACTGCCTTTATAAATCTTCTGCTGGTGAAACCAATGAAATCTGTCGTGGCTCACTTCAGCTACGTGTGGAGACCATGCAAGCAGAAGAAAACGCCTTTTGCAGGCCCCCCCTGGGAAAGCAGCTGTAGGAGGGAGGGAGAGGGGTTGCAGGGTATGCTAATGCAAGGGATGCTCAGGCACACAGACTTAGTGGGAACCCTTCTCCTAAAACATTGTGGTTTCCTAGTGTGCAGGTCAGGCTCCCACCTATCTGTGATTTCCTGGAAAAATCTGGCTTTTTTTTTTTAAAAATTTAGTCTTGTTGGAGTTTCTTACTTTGGTTCATTTGTCTGAGATTCCTGCTTTACAGACAGTGCAGACAGGAGCCCCTTGCCCGAAGTTCAGAGTGTTGGCAGCTCAGAGAATGAGCTGCTCCACCTTTAACTCCTGGTGCAGAAACTGATGTCCAAATACAGCATCCACAATACGTTGTCTCTGTGGGAACTTTACCTGGCTTTGTACTAATGAGACAAGGAAAAGAGGGAATGTTAGCAAGTCAGAAGGCTTCCTTTTTTTGAAAGCCCTGTGTAAGGCAGCAGGGCTTTTTGCCCTACTGTTGCCCTAAGCAAATCTTTGTCAAAAGTATGTCTTCCATAGCTCAGCATTTTTTGCCTTCTTTGGGCAATATTGTATAGCATTATTTACATATGTTTATGTAAATAAGTTTACTGATGAAAGTTGACAAATTTTCTTTCCTGCTAATTTTCTGATACTGCCTTACCTTCTTCCTCCCTATTCCATTAATAAAAAGAAATTCATGTTCTTGGAATTCAGACCCTGAAGGTTGAAGATAGTATCATACCCTTGCACATTATCTTTATCTATATCCATATATGGATATAGATATAGATTTTTATTATGAGTAAATCTTTCTGATGTTCCAGAATTGTCAATGAGAGCTTTTGGTTAAAAAGGAAATAAAAGTAAAGGTGAAAATAGAAAGACAAAAGTTGGACTTTGTCCTTTGATATCTTACACATAGGAGGTATGTATCTGGAAAATGACTGCCTTCTTAGGCCTCCCTCTGATTCAGCTAATCTTTTAAAATTGGTGCTGATACTCACTTTTGCTCAAATCTGGGAATAAAACTTGTTCTAATGATGACCTGTGATCTACTTCTGGTTTTCTCTGCTCTTTTCTCTGCCTCCTCCCCTTCATATAAAGCCTGCTTTTAATGGAAGAAAAAAGTCAACGTGCTATACACACCTAGTTTTGAAAAAATATAAGTATGTAAAAATGAGTTCACTCTATTTTTCTATTAATGCCATGCCAACAACTTAGATGCAAGCCCCCTATCTAGCTGAGGGTCATCCGTTAATTTTTTTGATCTTAGGTTTCTGGCTTGGAAAGATATGAAAGATCTAGTGAATGCACACATATTCTCTGTAATAAAATGTGAATTGGACACAGATTAAGCAGAAATTTGTGTATCTGAGTTCTGGGCAGAATCCTGAAGTGCACATACTTGTGTGCAAACATGGGCCCTAAATGGTCGTTCCCATTTATTTTGATTTCTTTGAGGTCTGGTTATATGGTTTTGGAATACTTTAGGTGACAAAATTAATTGGTGGTTAATTCAGTTGACGAAGGGATCAGCATTATTCTTTCAGTAAGTGTCCTAGTCGTGGTAAATAGACTATACAAGGACTAAAAATACCCTCCAGTGTATTCCACAGCCTGCATGTGAGTGCTGGTGAATAATTCTCTTTTATTGGATTAAGTCTAGCCAAACTTCTATTGAAGTAAGCCAAGCATTTAATGGAAAACTTTGGGGTTTAATGTACAGCCAAGACACGTGATGTTTTGTATTCCACAGAATTTAACACCACCCATTGTCCAAATAGTCTGCTCTTTTAACTCTTAGTATGTCGTTCCTGTTTCTATTAGAGCAGGGAGGACTGAAGGAGGCCCATGTATAGCGGGAACATGGTGGCCCAGAAAGCTAACGTATTGAGGCTTGCAGAGTTGCTTGCCTTTCCATCACTTACAGTTTTGAATACAGTGGCTACTCTAACAAAGCAGAGGGACTGTGCATATCCTTAATGGATCAGTCTAGGAGACAATGGTAAGATAACTCACGGTCTGTGAAATCGCTTTCTACCAAGCCAGAGCACAAATGTTGAAGTAGTTGGGTGTCGGTGGCTGAACGCATTCCTGGGAGTGGAAGACGAAATGCTGTGGTGTAGTACGCACATTGGGGTAGGCTGCTTGCTCAGTGTAGCCTTCCACAAAAAAATAATAATTAAACAAAAAATATGTATGTTTTGCATAGCTCAGAAGTAGCAGCCTTTGGTAGCAGCTGTGGAAGCCAGCAGAGCATGAGGAAGATGGGAAGATGGTGGCACCGAATTCCAGGGTGATATTGCCTATGAGTGGAGCTGGGCATGTGAGAGCACAGGATCATCTCGGTTATGAACAGATGCTGTTACATCTCATAGATTGGCACAAATGGGTTTTTTCAGTGGTACCCACATACGGCTGTCGGCTCTGCTGTGCTGTATGTTCTGCGGGAAAGCAGTGTGTTAATACCATTGGTTAGAAAATTCTGCCCGGTGTTAAGTCAAACAGGAGTCAGATGACGATCTTCAACAGTTGTTTTTAGATGGAGGTTTTGTCCTGTTACTTAGTGTCTTTGTACAAACACATAACACTTAGCATCATAACATTTGCATCTCCCAACAGTTAAGACTTTTTATATGCCGCAGTCTTGATGCAGATAATGATATCTGTGGAGCAAATACTTTCCGTGCTCCAGCAATTGCTGTTAGATCTCAAGGTAACCTTTTCCCAGAAAAAATAAATTTCATAATCAGGAGATGCGTCCTTCTCAGAGTCGGTTAGCTATATATCTAATGTTACTCTTGCAGAAGGTAATATTGAATAACTGCAGATGTGATTACAGCCCTGTCAGTTTTGATATGAAAGGGTGTCTTAAGTTCTTCTCAGCATTTTTTCTGGATCATACTCTTGTTCCTTATAACAGAATTGTTGTCCTCATGATACTCTCCCTAAATGGTCTTGATACCTAAATGGGATTATATAGCAGAAATTGAGATGGGTGCACTTTTGTGCCAACAGCATGCAAGAGAATTACAATCTTTGCATCGTGCCCAATTTCACAGGAAGTTCATTTTTACCAAACTAAGGCAACACAACTGTAAGTGATTTAAGAAACCTATATCCTTGTAAAAACTGGAAAATGTTTAGCACATGGGTTTTTGAAGCCCTGTGTCCTCTCACTAACAATGACCGACAGAGGATGCTTAAGAAACAGTATGAAAACAAACATAGGTTATACATTCAGAGACACCTCCTGCCTCTGCTAACAATCAATGTTTTAGACTCACTGAACCAGAGGGTGCATCAGGATTACTGCAGCCACTGCAGCCATTTGTGAATCCTCCTTTGCTGATGCAACACAGAGGAAGAAGACCTACAGAAGAACCAGTAAGGTCCAAGTCCGTCCTGTGCGCTTCCAGGATTACTCACAGGCGTAGGAATCTGCTGCCTCTGCTACGAGCACATCTTTTGGAAAGCTGTGCACCTTTTTCTATAACCTACTTTGTTATTATCCCTCTTTTATGCATACAAATTTTGCTATGCTACCTCTGTGAAACCTCGTCTTCCAAATCACATTTTTTGAGAGGATTTATCTTTTCTTTAAAGACAAAAGTTTGGCTTGTGCAGTGTGTGTCCCAAGTACTTCATTCCCAGCTCTGCCAATGATTCGCTTTGATTTTGGACAAGACTGTTTATCCACTTTGTGGAAGCAAAGGCAGTATTATTTTTCTATGGAGATGTGTTTAAAGTTTTTTAATGTCTAAAGGTACTGCGCTACTAGGTGCACACTATATCATAACATTTTATTCATGAACTGGACAATGCATAAAGCTTACAGTACAGTGAGATAATGAGATATTGCTTAGGAGCCACCTTAAATTTACCTAGTGGTGAAAATCCAGTACACAGTTGAATAGCTCTGTCTGGCATTTCAGAAATATATATCTGAAATACATGGAGCTTTTTCCTTAAACAACATCTCATGGTGGAATTTTTTTTTTAATAGAAGTAAGTAGTTCTTTTCGTCATATCTGTACTTGCAAAGAACTTGGCTCCTATGGAACAATGGTTAAATATGCTCTAAATTTTCTTGAGGTGTTCAACCCCTGTTCTTTCAGGCTTTGCTCTCATTCTTAAAAAGTCCTTTGGGTCCACCAGCTTGCACTGTCCATATTTGCCTGCTTACCTAACCTGGCGTGCCAAAGTCAGTTTGCTGATTCCAGCTCTTCTAGAAACTGTTGAAAGAGCCAAGCTATATTTTTGCCTTGTAACATGTCAGAGAAATAGTGATTTATTGCATTTATTTCCAAGTTGAAGTACGGTGCAAGAGACTGGTTCTCATCATGTTTTCTTCTGGTCTAAAGCACACGCTAAAATGGGTGTGTGCTTGCAACGCAGAGAAAATTATTTCCATTAACTAGTGTAAGTGGCTACTTGCATGTGGGCGATGCTGAGCAAATGCTTCTAAAATTAACTACTGAAACATAATAAGAAGAAAAACCTCTATTGTGCTGTAAGGTTCATGTAGGAATCCATTCTCCCTGATCTGAAATGTGGAAAGGGTGTTATCTCCTTATAGCCGCTGCTGCTTCCACCTCCTGCCTCACGGGGCGATTCTTTTTTATAATGGCAACATTTTTTAGAAGATGGGGAAAATATAGAACATTACGTCAGAAAGAAAGATCACTCACTTGTCTGCCTATTTTTAAATGGATATTTATCCTCTGTCGTGGTGTAAATTAACTTAAAAACAACTATACTAAAAATAAATGTACTGTTGTGGTAAATGAGTCAAAATTGTATTGTTTCTCCTTGTGTTATTCTAAATGATGGATTCTTTCCAATCCTATCCTGTCCTAGTCTATCCATTTTTTTTTTAAATGATACTACATTCCTTAAATGATAACACTGAGTTTAAATGCAGCAAACAATGTGGTCAGGAATAGCGCAAAGCTGCTGTTGTGCCAGTTTCTCCGTGCCAGCTCAGGAGTGAACTACGCTGAACTGAACAGCCTCTGTTTTCAAGTTCTTTGTGAAGAAAATTAAGAAATGTTTTAATTGTTGACCTTCAGAGTGAAAGAGCTGGTGCATTAACTTATGTCTCCTACTATACTGTGCTTATTGATTCATGGGGCCAGAAGTGTAGATAACAACGAGCTGATGTGCTTTAACAGCAATTTGTTATAATAACTGGTCATGATTGTTTGATGGCACCTGTTCTCCTTTTCCTTCCTTCTTGCAATACTTTCTCATCTACTATATTTTTGGTTCATCTCCCTAAGTCCGTTGGTTCATCTGATCTCTTTATTAGTGTCTGTTTAATGCCAAGTGCATGAAGTTTTAGTCCCTCATTAGATAATCATATAATTTTGTATGCACCAGGACAAAACACAGGTTTTCATAATAACATATTTGCAGTTCTTCTCTGGGTCAAGTTCAATAGGAAAAGAAAATATTTACTGGATACCTCATTTTAAAAGTTGTTTTGTATCTTCAAAGTAGTGCAAATACTGTTTCGCTAAGAAATGAAGAGCTGGTTTAGATTGACTTGTACATGTGCTAAACTACATGTGGGGTTTTTTTTCATCTTTGCTCCTGATTTTGGTCTTGGCAGGTTGGGAGCTCTGCAGGGAAAACTCCATAAATGCTTTACAAATCTTTGGTAAATTAGGCTGTAAGTTACATCAAAGTAACATTCAATCTCATTATCTAGAAAAAGCATGGCTTGCTGCAGAATTTAATGGTGATTGTTGAATTAGATGATGGTTTTTATACTGGCTACTATAGTCTCTGGTGATGTAGATGGATAAGCCATTATCCAACAGGACATGCAGCTTAGGGAGCTGTAGAGTAAATAGCTCAAACTTGGACAGAAAAGTGCTGAAGATGTTTGGGAAAAAAAGAAGCAGCTATTGATCGGTGAAACTTACTTTGCGTGCATTTAATCGCTCTCATAATGCACAGAGTATTAAATGGATCTGGCAGGCTTTATTTTGTAGATATAATGTTTAAAAAGGAGAATGCCGAATTCATTTAAGTGGGAGTGGCCTGAACTCTCACCAACAGGACGTGCAAATGCTCATGTCTGCGAAGGACTAAAACCTTGAAAAAACACACACTGTGACAGGGAGTGACTGCAGCTGCTGTAGGTGACTAAGCCACAGTAGGGAACTGCCATAATTGTTTGTTTTCATAATTTCTATTAATTTTTGAGTCTTTCCAACTGTCATCAAACTAAGTTTTAAGGGTGTTTTTTTCCAATGTGGACAAAGGTTTCCTTGTCTGGATTTGAAGTCAAAGCAGTGGAGTGTCCTCCTTATCAATAATATGAAAAAACACAAATTATTCTCTTCATTCCCCATCCTTGATGAGAAAAGATAAGGCAAAAAGCTCCTATAGACATGATAGGTCAGAGGAGACTTGTAAAGTAGTTTAAAAGGTTGGTGAATTACACATAGTTTCATGAATTACGTGTCCTTCTGTATGCACAGCTTTTAGGCAAAATTTGACGTGTGATTTTGATAAGTGGACATTAGAGTGTAGTGATATGTCAAAACAGAATTTAATCCAGATACAAAAGAACGCATTAGACTGTGAATTATCAAATTGCCGACTGTTTTTATTCCAGTATTACACACTAGATTTCTCTGAAGCTCTGCAATGAAGAGAATGAAACCAGCGTGTCTTATTTAAGTATGACCATTCATCACTTCTGCTGTATGTGGTTGAGGTCAGGCTCTGGAACCCATAATGACCACTGTGTATCAGTAGAGATGGGTAATAAAGGTCTCCAGAGGTGAAATACGTTCCATCACCTGCAAGGGCTCTAGTGACATCTCACCAGTACTATATGGGTTGTCTTTCTAGTGCTTATGAATTGATTTCTCATGGGCCTATATCACTTCTTGGGTTTCATTACAGACAGAGATAGTTTGATACGGCTTCCAGATCAGTTATTTTGCAGTTATTTTTTTGGCTTTTGAGTTGTGCAATGTATTGATTAAAGCACGTTCAGAAGATCTTTATTTTCCATACATTACTGCAAGGGAAGATAACATTTTAGTGCGACTGCACTACCTGCTAAATCCTTTGATAGAAGATGTAAAATAGTTTTTCAGAGAGCAGATAAGAAAGTTCTAGTAATGGTTGCAAAGCATTTATATTCCAATTCCTCCTTTCCAAGACTTACTTTACAAAGGCTGTAATTGTCCGTGCTTGGTCTCTGCCCAAGAGCAAGGGTTTTGTTGGTTTGGGGGTGTGTGTGTGTGTGTCTGTCTGTCTGTTTTTGTTTCTAAACTCAAGCCAAAAGGGTTTAGTCATTATGCAGAGACATGAGAAAACTAAATATAACAATTGTCCCAGCTGTCATTATACAGAATTAGAAAAAATTGAAAAGCCTAAATAAAAAATGAGAGAAAGCTAAAATTTGGGGTTGTAAAATCCTTTCCTTGGAAGGACAGTGGTGCGTTTTGATTAGGTTCAGCAGTGAGAAAATGTTCATTTTTGTGTTGACTAATACAGCTCTTTTTACTCTCATATGTCAATATTCCTAGTGAAATCTGGCTCAAGTACACATGCTTGAGTATCATTCTCCATGAGTCACAAACCTTGCCTGTTTTGTGATGTACTTACTCCTAGTCATGTTGTTTGTTATGCCTCTAGAGGGAGTTTTTCTCAGACGGGGGGGGGGGGGGGGGGGGAATAAATTAAGATGTTTGCTTGGCTGCTTGCCTGAGTGCAGGGCAATCCACCCACTGTGTGTCCAGTTCTCCGACCATGCCTTCTGCTCAGGACCTAGGCACATTTCTCCTTAGAAATGTTCTTCTGAGTGGTCCCATGACAGTGGGGCCTCATCGGTGCAAGGGCGGTCCTTGAAGAACTGAAGAGAAGGTGGGCTCTGAAACATCTCTGTTCCGTGGACCCTAAAGAAGGGACTGGCCAGGGAGGTTCGAACAACCTCTGTGGGACAAGACGACATTAGGTCTGAAGACTGTGACTCTAGGATGACAGGTTTCCTAGAATTTTTTCTTGAGTTTTACAGAATTTCCAAAACGTGGTGGGTTTTTACAGTTCACTAAGGGCAACCCCCTTCTTTAGTAATTTGCCTAGTGGACAAAATTGATACCAAAAATGCCCCAAAGAAGATCAAAATAAGAGCATGCTTTGCAGTGGCCCAGTGTGTGTTTTCCTAATACAGAGCTTTGATTTTGGTTGGCATTGGCAGGGGACTGGGATGTTGTTTGCTTTGATTCTGTGATTTGAGCTTGGTTTGAGAACAGTCAATTATTGACTGATTGTTTGAGACAATTTAGTCTTAAAGCAACCCAGGAATCCAAGTGATCATAAATGATAGTTGCCTAGTTTCTTAAATAAAGCTATTCACAAAGCTCTTTTAAAGATGTAATTTAAATTTTTGTGATATTATGCTTGTTAGTTCTCAAAATAATAATTTCTGTTTATAATACTAGTGTGCAATTGTTATATTATAGCACTATGCTCTGGATAGTATTTACTCAATGTTTTTAATTGGAAGAGCTTAAAGCATTTCACAAAGCATTAATAATCCTTGCAATTGCCCTCTTAAAGGAAGTATTCACAGCCCCAGTTTCCATATAAAAGAAGACAGAGACATTGAGTCATTTGTCCTAGGTTACAGAACAAGCCAGCAGCAGAGTAAAAATATAACCTATGGGTCCTGATCTCTGAGAAGTGAAATAAATCTTCTAACACAGGCAAATGTTTTTCACTCCATGGGAATTCCTTTATATGAACAGAGGGAATAAGATAGATGAGCAGGTTTTATGAGTGAGTGCTTATGGAATTATGTACTAATTTTCTTGGACTCTTTCTCATATCTTTTTTATTTTTAAGGTTCTTTTTGAAAGAGTAGAAGTAAAATTTGCTAATAGGGCTATATAAGAATGGTTATCTTCTGTGTTGTTTTTTCACTACGGTATTCCAAAAAACAAAAGTACGTACAGTTATTTTGTGAGCATTTGAATTGTAGATTAGTATTTAACTGTTCAGCTGCAATGATATCAAGCACTACCAACCAGGGCTGACACAAGTGATATGGAAGTATAGAACAATGCAATTTTTGCATCTCTGAGGAGATTCGAATCATTAGCCTGTGTAGAATAAAGTATATTTGAACAGATATCAGCCATATGAGAACAGACACTTTTAATTGACTCAAGCTTAGTCCTTGAATATAAAAATGCTTTGTTTCCATAACCAGAATTATGCTACTGTAGCATTTTTTTCTGTATGTGAGTTTTCTGTATTTAGCGCTATAAAAATATGAAAGTTCAAATTAGTGTTATAATTTTAATAATTAACATTCTGCTGTAAATCAAGTGTATCGCTTAGTTTGATGGTTTTATATCAGTTTCTCAAGAAGTACAACAACTTCTTAAACTTCATATCACAAAAAACCAATGCCATATTAAAAAGGAAATCACTATCATGAAGAGATTATGTGTCTGAATGAAGTTTTTTTTCTTCATCAAGCACAGGGCATTTTATTCTCAATTTCTACTCAGCAAAGTGAGGTGATTCCAATTCCATCTGTGGTCTGTACTGTATTGAAATAATAATGATGGCTTTTGCATTTTGGAAGACAAGAAAGGTGCAACCCAACTGCTCTTGCCATCTTCTGCCTTTACTGTTGAAAGAAAGGAACCTCGTGCTGTATTGGTTTCTAATGCAGACCTTGCACAAGTTCATTGCATTACATTGCTGTAGTGATACAGCAGGAAACAAAGACTGTTTTATAGCCCCCATGGAGAACATAGCCTAGAAGGGTGCTCTGCTCCTCGGGTCCTCAGACCTGTGCTGACACTAATTGTGTTTCTGCTGTTAGTGATTTTGGAAAAATGCTATTATTTCACACCACTGTGATGCTTTGTAAAAGGAAAAATACTGAGTTTAAAAAATAAATATAAAATAAATATTAAAATAAAAATATACTCAGTGATGGCTTTTGTCTCTTTCTGCGGGGTTAGGCATCTCACTGAAAAGAAACTGTGAAATGCACTATACCTGGTTCTGTGCTGACTTTAGGTTATGAGAAACGAGTTGTTGATATTCAGATTTTCAAAATCAGTATTCAGTCTGCAGTGCTGCATGAAACATGGTAGAGATTGTATATATTATGAGTAAAGCTGTCAGATCTACTTCAGGAGAAATAATTAATGCTAGTTGCAAGGCACGCTGTCATCACGACAAAATCCAAATGTTAAGTTGAATATACCTGATCTAGCGACCACTGATCTTTGTAAGCATCTCATTTGGACACTGGTTTGCGTTTGTGGCCCCTGTCTGAATAGCAGCTATTCTTCCATAGTCAAAAGAACAAAATACGAACAACAAAAAATTTTCCCTTTTAGTGGTAGACCTTGGAAAAAAAGGCAAGTATTTAAGAGCAACAGATACAAGAGTGCGGATGAGCATAAGAAGAGAAAAGAAGGGGGAATTTTGCAACAGTGCAGTTACTTTCAAGTAACCAAATTACTTTTTCTTGCTGATAAAAGAAAATCTGTGTGTTGATCTTCAAGCAACTTATGACTAATAGGTGACCAATGATCCAGCTAGTCCAGTGTATAACGTCTGAGTACCAAATGCTTAAGAAAAAGCGCAGAACATGTTAGAGGTTTCTTTGGTATCTAAACTGGTTGAGACCCTGAAGAATTGGGTTCAATAAGGTTTCCAAAATGTGCTGGAACACTTGGCAGCAACTCTAGAAATTGTTATTTCTCTAAATATCATGCCATGACCTAAATATCATTCTTAGTCTTTCTCTGCTTGATTTCTTTACTATGTGACAGGGAAATCCATGGATTCGTTGCTTGAGAAAGATTGTTTTGCTTGATCAGGTTTGATTTGATATGTTCTTTGTTTCATTCAGTATACCTTTGTCATGGTGCTGCATTAAAAAAAGTGTCAGATCAGCCCTCCGTAGCCTATGCTTTTGTTATACAGAATGCTTATCATGTTTCCTCTAATTTTATCTTTGTAAAATAATCTTTCAGTCTTTTAAGTCACTCTTTGTGAGGGAGTATTGCTATCGCTCTATAAATANCTTTAATGTTTTGCTGAACCTTGGCCTGAATGAATACATTGGTTAAATCAGAAGTGTTTCTTAATTAGTATGCAGACACTGGTGAATGAATATTAATTTCTTATTAGCTGTTTTTGGATTAAGTTAATAAAATTACTGAGCATTTCATAAAGGACTATTTTTAATATTTTTACTCTTGTGCACTGCCATCTAAGTATGTTGAGGGTATTTTCAGGTCTTAGGTTTTCTTTTGTTCCTTAATGGCTCAACACCACATTTCAGAAACAAACTTGCATTTAGTGTAGGACCCTAATCATACAGAGCTAAATTTTTGACATATAAAGAGTTCGAGAAAATAAATCCTCCACTTATCAAAGGCTATAAAAGAAACCTTGACTGACCTTCAACTATAATGTCATAATCATGACTATATAGCATAGAACACCTTATAGGATTTCAGGCGAAGTAACTTAATTTATGTTAAAACAGTTTAGGACATTGGAACAAATCTGTTCCCTTTGGTTCCAACAAGCCACATGCTGTAGCAGCTTTGTTAATCTTCCAATAGGTAAGGCACACCACAGTTTAAATCTTTGCGAGGGATAGGTACACATACATAAACAATAAAATGATTGTATGAATTAGGTGAAAAAAGTTTTATAACGTGGATTTGTTAGGATTACCTTCTTTCAAGGTCTGAGCTGCCTGTGCAGTAGGAGCACAGTGGGAAATGTAATACGGTTTGACTGGTGGGTCTCGTTCTCTCCCCCACTCCCTCCCCTTCTTTCTTCAGTTCCCAGCCCGAAACCTGAAGCTTTCCCAAATCCACGTCCAATCCACAGGGATAAGTTGCTGGGAGTCAGCTAGCCTTCCAGTGAAACGTGGCTGGTCTGGGGCACTGACATGACGTGGCCGTGACCTTCCTGTGAACCCTCTAACAAGTCTACTGCTGTTTTTTTGTATTTCATGCAATATACGTGGCAAAGATTCACTAGTTGCAGTTGCTGGGCTATGCTACCTTTAAAACGTTGCTTTTACAATGTCCTTTCCCCCCATCCACTGGTTTTTTCCCTTTTTCTGCAGTATCTGGAGAGTATCAAACTGATCGTTGCAAACTGACTACGAGCTTTTGAAGTCCAGACATTTGGAATATTGCTCGGCTTTAATGGTGAGAATAAGTATGTTATTGAGAGGTAGTAAAGACAACTGGAGCCCTAATGACGTCAGGCCTGAAAAAAAGGTTTTTCTATCAGTAGAACATTTAATTTCCGAAAATGAAATTATGCATCATTTCCAGATTTGTAATAAAATAATTAGTGCCTGCACTTTCTCATTATCGACTGGTTTGCTCCAATTTCTTTATATGAAAGGGGCTTTGTCGTTTAGTGAGGAGTCATATTATAGTCAAGTTTTACACATTTTATTGTGTCGACTTCAGCTCCAAGAATTGCGTGTCTACTTGGGAAATGAATTCACAGTACCACAGAGGCTGGCAAGCTTCCAGATTTTAATTGCTTACCAGTGAGGTTCAGGGCAGACTGTTCTTCCTAGGGTGGGAAAATGAAAAAGAAACAAACCTCAGTTGTGCTAAAGAAAATGAAAATCACCTTCTTGAGAAGAGTATTCACTGATACGTGAAACAAAGAACTGCATCGTAGTTATCATTGCATAGTGGGCCCCGTGGCTGAATTAACAAAATTGGGAACTAAGCAAAGTTGGAAACTAAGCAAAGTTGGAGCTGTCATGGTATTTTGTAACTAACTTCTTTTAGGCAGACTGAGGTAGCTGATGGGCAAAAAAGGGACTTAAGATCAAAATACATGGGAGAGGTTGAGAGGAAGGATGAGCTAAAAAGCTCTGTAGTAGCAAACCAGAGAAGTAGCCCCGAACACATCAGCTGCAATGTAAAGGTACTGCGCAAGGAGGTCGAGTGATGAGATCCTGTTACTGAAAGCCAGGAAATCGGGATTTTGATCTCTGGCACCACAAGAGGCTCCTCTCAGGACGTGTCAGGCCTTGTTTCTGGTGTGCTCTATCTGCAAAGAGGGAATATTTTTTCACCTTTTGCCTAAAGATCTTTTCATCTCTCTCTTTTAAAGAAGTATTTTCCATTGTATAACTTCATATCATTGCTTTCATGTCTCCATCTTGTAGTGTGCAATCATCAGGGTACCAAAAAAGTAGTGAGAATAACAGAGAGTAAAGGACTGGTGAAGGATAAATATCTGAAGTGAAATAGTAACTATAAGTGTAGGAAGTTCTTTGCAATTTATTGTCATCAAGCTGTCTAGAAAACATGTTATTTATTTGATACAGCTTCAAAAGGGATCATTGGTGCTTTGAGGAGGATGACAATGTGTTTCACCTGCTGACACTACTGCAGCAGCTACCTAAGACTGCAAAAGGGATAAAAAAGGAAAGAGGACAGTGTTGAATAGGCTCAAGTCTAGGCTTTTCTAGAAAGAGTGATTCCACAAAGTGCAGCAGTTAATAGGTGATAAAAAAGTGAATTTTGTGTTTGCTCCAAAAGTGGGTAGAGAACTAGTGGAGCTCTACTAGGAAGGATCTTTATTGCACGGTGCATGAATAGATGAAAAATAACATGCTTGAATTTGGATATGAGCAGCTTGGGAGGTTGTGGAGGAGGTGAGATGCAGTAATCAACAGCTGTAGGCGAGCTTGGCAGCTGGAAGGGTGGCTGGATTGGTGTGGGGAGATCTCTGTTCCAGCACTTGTTTACTTGGAGCATGGACAGCCTGACATCTGGTTGTCTTCTAATGAAACTCAGAGTCTCAACTTCATTGCCTCTCCTGAGCTTTCCTTTCATACCTGTTAATTGGCTTGTACTAACATTTGAGCAACTCCCGTATTTTTCATTCTTCTTTTCATTGCCAGCCTGGTAAATGACGGGAAAGAGATCAGTACTGTTTAGCTGAGGGAAAAATATTTCCATGCAGTGCAACGTGGGCTCTAAAATATATTCACCGAAAAAAGAGGAAACATACTGCTTACGTGACTTAAGATCTCTTTATCTGTGAACAATTACGTGCTCCACTAGGTACTGTTTAATCTCAAGATACTAATAATATGTATGCTAAAAAGAGCTCTAGTTAGATTTGTAAGATCCAAAACTTTATAAGCCTTGCTATTCATTCACTAATGTTCACACTCACCAATGTTCATGCTCATTAAATGTAACACTCATTAAAAATATATAATCCATATTCATCATTTTAGTTATCCATCACTAAATTGGATTAATAGATCACCATACAATTTTACATTCTTTTTACAACTTAATGGAAATGATCCATTACTCAAATACTGAGCGTTGCCCGTCTGCAGTCTTCTTTTTTATTTTTTTTCTCCAGCTGAGTCACCCATTAATGAGTGGCAAAAAGAGTAATGCTGACAAATGTATTTGGAGATCTTCAAGATGTTGTTGCCAAGACCCCTTGTAGAGCTTGGTCAGCCTTCTGAGTCACTCCTTGGTGCTTCTGGATTCTTGTGCATCCTCGGGTGGGGTACTCCTGTTTTGGCAATGCCTCTGAAGGACAGGATCTCTGTGTTTGGATTAATGGATTCCCTTATTATGTCTGATGACTGTTCATATTTCTCATTTTAATCCATGTTTAAAAAATGGCTTCATGGCTTGGTAGCTTCTTTCCCATGAGAGGAGGTCTGTTTTAATCAAAACACTTCATTAAAGGCAATTTTTTGGTAAATATCTCATTCTTTTTGCCAGTACTGCCATATAAATACCACATAGCATTGCCAGGTATTTTAAAATGTGTATCTGTGTATCTGGGATAGGCAGGACATTGTATGTGTTTCTATTCCAGTTTACGGTTTCTGAGCACACTAAGGAGGCAAAAGACAACATGATCTCATACTTAACTTCAATATTAATCACAACAATAACTAACTATAAGCATATCCCTCACTGATTTGTTTCATCTGGGTTTAGCTCAAGCAAAACCTTCACTCTAAGAGATTTCTCCCTCAGGATTTTCCTACCTGTCTCGGTTACTAATTCTAATTGTTTTTGTCTTGAATAACATCTCCAGAGGAGGTGGTTGCTGAAAACCAGTGTGTAGCAGTCCGTCCGCAGAGGACAGCCTCCGTGCCCCAGACCTGTCACCATGGGGCTTGGGAACAGGGTCCGAAACCTTCTAAAAGTCTTAGCAGCTTCTCAGCCACTGTCAATGCTAAATGATGCAATTATAGGAGAAACTCTTGGCAATCTGTTCTCCTATTCATAGGCAGCAGCGCACTAGCAGATATACAGGGTGCCTCAATTCCTGGATGGTTTGTGTCACTCAGTGCGCAGGGATGAGCAATACTAACCAGACTTCAGAGTTTCACAAGAAATGCTAAGGGAGAGGGGTGAAAAAGGGGTGGGGGAGAGGTAAGTCTGGGTCCAGTCATTGCAAAAAAAATTACTTTCCAGCACCTGTGAAGAGTTGTACAGCTCATGATGAATTTTCTTTCTCTCTGTCTGTAGTGTTTGTGTGTGTGTGTGTAATTCCTTTGGCCAAGGACTGCCAGGTTGTACACATAATATATTCTTTTAAAAATACCATTTAGTAAATCCAGCATGTTCCCTTTTATTCTTTTGTCCTCCTTTACCCTTCGTTTTGTCCCCACACTTCATTCTATTTATACTTACCAAAGAGCTGCATGTCAAGGCTAACATTGGTAGGGATGCTGGGCAGGTGATGTGCTGGGGGGGCAGCAGGGACACCTTTTGCTTCTGGCGTTCCCTCACTCAGCCAGTGCCCAGGAGCGCTCCCAGAAGCGGTGTGGTGCCTTCCTGAACCTGCTTCCCACTGGGTTGACAGTCTCAATTGGCCATGCATGATGCCAGGTCTTCAGGTTTTTTGAACCTGCTCTTTTCCTCCCGGTTTTCCTTTTTCTTTCTACCTTGTTTCCTGCGTCTGCCCTCTGCCTTCCCTCCCAAGCTGCCTCCTGAGAGCTGCTGTTAAGAGGAGTGGGTGCAAGCTGGACTTGCCAACTGTGAAAGGTTTTCACAGAGGAACCTTGTAGGGGGCTGAAAGGTGAGAACTGTTTTCTTTTTCCTCAGTAAACACTTGAAAAAAGCAGCTTTGACAATGAAATAAACCTTCAGAAGTGATACTAGAAGTAAAACTGAACATTTTCCAGAGTGTGGAAAACATATCAGGCAATGTGTGTTTTAATTACAGTTACAGGAAAGCAAACAAAGAAACCCGTAAAGTCCACAGTTTTTTGATTCAATAATAGTAGCTCTGTGAATTGGTGAGAGGTGTTGCCATGCTGGGAAATCATCACATTCCCCCATGCTTGCTCTATATCTGTAAGGCAAAACCAACTCCACTTTATGCATTTATCTAAAGCTTAGTTGCCGCTGCTGTAAGCTTCTTCACAAACCGAGAGTGGATCTGAGTTATTGATCACTCAAAAGTGAGGTGCTTTAATAACAGAAAAATAAAGAAAACAACAGTAGATCCTAGATCAATATTTTAAACATTAAGCAAACATATTTCATACACATTCTTTCCTAATCATGCATTTAGCAGCTGATTTTTTCTAGGTAGGTCCAGTGATGCAGTGGGTTGGGTTTGTTTGCATGTTGTGCAACAACATTTGATTTCACCTGCATGTTTCCAGCTCAGGAAAAAGTGATTAGATAACCTGTACAGATAGGATATGAGCTTTGTCCTATAGCTAAAACATGATGAGCCAATTTGTACTGACCTTTCGAAGTGTTTGGACAGGCTCTTACATTTTGAACATTTTCTTCTGATGTTCCGTGGTTTGCTAAGATTGCTATTTGCATTTCCTATTCTCATCTCCCTGCCTGCTCAGCCTTCATATTTCCTTCCCAAATATATTTCCTGTATGTCCTTGTGTCTTTTTCTGTGTCTTTTTTCCCTGTCCTTTCTAATTTGAATTCCTTTATTCTCTTTCAGCATCAGATAACCTCACCTGCATTCGTACCCTGACTCTGTAAAGTCTTTCAGGAGCAATCCTCCTCCGAGATCCCCTAATGTCAGAAATGAAACAAAACAACAGAAGAAAGAGCCCAACTTAATGATAAATGCATCTTTCTGAGTTTCAGTATTTAGCCTGCGTTGTTTCGCTGGGGCTGTGTGTTTTGTTCATGTGGTAGAGACACTTCCTTGGAGAACTTACCGGCTGAAAAGCAGCACTGGAGAAAGCAATCGGTTAAAGAGGTTACCACATACAAGCACAGTATGTCGGACAAAAAAAGGCCCTACTAGAAGAGAAAGATTTTTTTATAGTGTAAATGGCAGTAGTGGGTCTTTAGGAGGGATGTGAGCAGTGAGAAATCTGTAGAGGAATCATTTGCTTAAGACAGCTTCTCATGTGTAAGGGGCATGGGAAGGAGGGGAGGGAAGAGGCGTTGTCGGTGGAGGAGAGAGGCAGGGGAGCAACTTCATGAGAGATCAGAATGGTTTCCTGGACTTTCTGCTCCAAGTTCAATGGAGCTTCAAACTGGAACGAAGAATTTCAAATGACAGGCTGGCCTTTTCAAAAGATGAAGGGGTTTGTATCCTCCTTAAATATTTAAAGAACGCAGGGAGCACTTTGAAAAGACTAAAGCATTGAACTAGGCAATTAAAAGAAGATTCTGCTGAGACCTTGTTTTTGAAGATGTACTGGAGAGGTAAAAAAGCAGGCTGGTCCAAATGCTTAGTACACAAAAGACAGCAGATAGTAATTGCTTAAACAAATGTGTGTTAGCCTGGTTTCGGCTGGGATATAGTTAATTTTTTTCCATAGTAGCTTGTATGGGACTATGTTTTGTGCTGGAAACAGTGTTGATAACACAGGGATGTTTTTGTTACTGCTGAGCAGTGCTTACACAGAGCCAAGGCCTTTTCTGCTTCTCATACCACCCCACCGGCGAGTGGGCTGGGGGTGCACAAGGAGTTGGGAGGGGACACGGCTGGGACAGCTGACCCCAACTGACCAAAGGGATATCCCATACCGTATGACGTCATGCTCAGCACATAAAGCTGGGGGGAGAGGAAGGAAGGGGGGGACGTTCGGGGTGATGGCGTTTGTCTTCCCAAGTAACTGTTAGGTGTGATGGAGCCCTGCTTTCCTGGAGATGGCTGAGCACCCGCCTGCCGATGGGAAATAGTGAATGAGTTCCTTGGTTTGCTTTGCTTGCATGCACGGCTTTTGCTTTACCTATTGAACTGTCTTTATCTCAGCCCACGAGTTTTCTTGCTTTTACTCTTCCAATTCTCTCCTCCATCCCACCAGGGTGGAGTGAGCGAGCGGCTGTGTAGGGCTTAGTTGCCAGCTGGGGTTAAACCATGACAGTGTTGTAAAAGAAAAGTGAGCAATGCAAAAAAAGGTCAGTGTTCCCAATTTGCTGTTGAGAACCTGAGTACAGTTGTGCATGTTTGCATTAGAAATCCGTGCACTTGCATGGCAGTGTGTAATACCCCTCTGTACTGCTGAAATTAGGAGCCTTCCAGCATCGTTCTACTTGGATAAAATTAGTTCGTTCAGCCTCTGCCCATTCTGTCATTGAGAACTGATGGGATATCCAAAGATTTATTGTGCTCTGTAGGTTTTTGAAAACTCATAGATTTTTCATGGCTGAAAATCTCTCCAAAGGAGTTAATTGTAAGATTTATCAGTCATCGACAACCACCCCCCTTACCCCCCACCACTACCACAAGGATTTTTGTCCTGAATTAGGAAATCTTTGATATAGCTAGTGGTACCTGTAATGCGCTTCAGAGAAGCATAAATGGGAAAGGCATAGGTCATTCAGTAGCGGGTATTCACAATGGAAAGGAGTCTAGAAAAATAATTGGCTTCAGAAGACTTTTGATTTGTGATTAATTATTCACAGCACAATTTCTCTAGCCCATCTTGGTCTTACACTTTAATCTCTTCAATTTGTCTGGCCTTCATTGGTTTTATTTGTAAGTTCATTAAAACTAATCTTTCTGAAAAGAAGTCTGACTTTGAATATAATCGTGCTTGTGCGACGAATGTGGACATTTTGCTTTGTTACACGCATATTCTGGGGGAGCAGCATATGAAAGGTTAGGCATGTCGATTAGATGAATGTGCAATCAGTTGTCTCCGAGTGTAATATGTTACACAGCTTCCCTTCTACAAGACAATGGAGCATCTGCGCGGACACGTTCCACACAGCAGCACTGCCTTCACATTGCTCTACATTTTTGGAAAAAGATAAAAAGCATTACTATGAACGGCTTCAAATTATTTGTAAGTGGACTGCAAGTGCAAAGCTGGGGTACACTTTAGGTGCTGTGTTTGGTTTCTTAGTTGTGATGACGTCCCACGTGCTTGCTGTTGGTATCTTAGGGCTGGGTTGCACAGGCATTTTAATGATGAGAAATTACCCTGGCACAGAAAGGGGCAGCTCGTTTCCCTCCCCTTCCCCAGCTACGCGCCACTCATACCCGCATCGTCCCCTGTGTGGGCACTTGTGTTCCTGCAGCTGTGGGGCCAGCAGGGCAGAGTGTGGGGCCGGCCGATGGCTTTAGGAAGGAGAACGGTTTGCAGCCGAATTTTTTTGCAGCAGTTTTTTGCTCTAGCTGGCTTCTCTTGCTGGGGGTTTTGGTACAAAGGTGGGAGCAGTGGCCTGTGGCAGGAAAGCAGGGCTACAGGCAGCCTGCATGTCTGCTTCTGAAGGCATCAGCAAGCAGTACTTTATTTATAGAAGTAGGTTAGCATTGTGGTTTGTCAAAGGCAGCTGAAAAGATGGATAAGATAGGATGTTTAGGACAGTATTAGTGCTAACGAATTTAGCTACTAATCAGGGTTGATGCATAGTTTGCTAGACTGGTATTTTAATATATTGGTTGGCAGAAAAAAAGTGAAACAGTGGTTTGGCACTTCTGATATTCTTGTTCCTACATCTCTCTGGTGTATTTGACTGGAAAGTGGTGTAGGATCCCCTCTGATTTGAGATTTGCCAGGTACTCTGTTATGTAGTTATTTCCCTGAGTTGCATGTGCTTTCTTTTGATCTCTTTAGAAGTATTTCTGTACCTATCAGCTGATACATTCTTGATCAGGCATCAGTGTTTCATCTGAGCCTTTGTCAAATTTATAATGATGCTCTGCTAGTTCATATTCCAGGAGGAGTAAGTATCACTTTGTTTTAGTTGCTGTGAAATTATTACTTTGTTTTTGTCCTTTGTATAGGTTTTAAACATGCTTTATGGCTCGGCTGAATATAGTTGAATTTGCTTAGCCCTTTTTTTGTGAATAAAATAATAAGCCTGAATTAATATTTCTTAATTAGCAGTCCCTAGTCTTTGCTGATAAAAGTCACTTTGAAAATGAATCCAACCAAGGTTGCTATAGTGCTAGAGATACTCATTAGGTATTTCTGTCCATAAGGCTGTTCCAGATGTTCCCTCAGGTTTTAGTGCTGATACTCGGAATGACTGGCAGTGGATGGGGAGCAGGCTGGGGCGTAAGTCCTCAAAACAATAACAGATCTGCAATTTTGCAGTTGGCCAGTATGGAGCAGAAGCAAGAGAAAATAGGGTGGAAGTGTGTAACCAGCATGAAGGGAGATAGGGCACACTGGTGGTCATGCTGTTTAGGCACCGTGTTCACAGCCAACTCTGTCGAGGATCGGTTTGCTCTCTTCTTGTGTTTCAAATCTTTACGTGGCGTGAGGGAAGAAGGGAAAACGTAATACTTTCAGGGTCCTGTGATGATGAACTGCGCTGCAGAGCACCCTGCTTTAACCCATGACACATCTTAGTGGAGCGTTTCAGATTTGCACAAAGACCGGCTTTTGGTCTCGGGTCCTAAAGTCTGAAAGCACTGGTGAAAGCCTCACTACTCTGGGGGAATGAAACGTCCCATGGAGGTAAGTGGATGTTTTGTAAATGAAAGGAAGAAGTTGGAACTGTGAGAGCTTCCAGTGGTCGGCTGGATCTGGATAGGGCATAAGTGAGGAATCACAAGGCAATATGGGTGGTATGAGAGGTTTACTTGCAAGACGCAAGATGGTGCTGTGCTGTGTGGTCAGCTTGCTTGTCTCTCTGTTCTTGGAATTTTAAAAGTGGTTTATGGAGACAAAGTGGCCAAGCCTGAGGTGAAGTGAATTCATGCCAGTAGCCCTCCTTTTGGATAAAACTTCAGGGATCCTGGAGAGAAGCATATAATATCCAATAGACAGGTGCCAGCCAGTGCCAAATGGCCATACTGAAAGCAAGCAGCGCATAGCAATGTGTTTTATGGAGGGACAGCAAGATTTAAAATGCATACATAAAAGGAAGTGGGTGTTTACTTGTGGTCACATGTTTATCTATGTCATCTGAGGCTTTGATGATCTTATAGGGTCTCCTCTCATGAGGTACAAGCACTACCTAATAAGAATTGGAAACACTCATTTTGCCTGTCAGGGATAAGTGCCATTTAAATCTGAGCTGAGATTCGAGACCTCTTCCCAGAAGAGCTGTTCATTAATTTTTGCTGATAAATAACACTTGGAGCTTTACATGTAGGACATCGTGCATACTTTCGTCTTCTTCATGATGTTAATATTAAAGTTTGTAGTACTGAGGGGGGGGGGACCCAAACCTTAAACCCTCTTGAATTAGCCCAGTATCTATCTCAATATTCATTTCTTGGGAATTGCAGATACCACCAAAATCATACGGGACCACAGATTAATCCTAAGATCTTTTTAATTTTGGAGTTTGATGTGATAAGATGCGGTACGTGCTGATTGTTTAAATACTGACTGTATCTGGAACACCAGCAGATTATTCCTAGTATTCTGCTCTAACGGGAGTAGAATTTCATTTTTCAGAGGTTTGCCTTAACTCTTAATTTTTTAGCTTCCAGAAGCTTTGCTGAACTTGAGATTTAGAAGAGACACGATATTATCAGGCATTGAATTGCTTTGTTACAAAATATTGTTATCAGCTCAGCCATTTGCATATTACCAATGTAGAGTTAAGCAAATATTTAACTTCCACCGTGCTTGCTTTGCCAATTGCCTTCATGGACAAAATTTTCAGTGGGTATATTCAGAATTTCACAAATTTAAGGACTTGCTAATGGCAGGGGTTTAATTTTTGTGTTGCTTGTGTGGATATATTTCAGATTAGAGATTGCTTTAGAAATCTACAGTAGCCTGTGTCTAGAGAGTTAAACCTGCTTTGTGTGTGAATATGTTAGCAGCATTTTCTTATAATGGCATATTTGAAAAAACTGAATACTGGAAATCCTTGACTAGCCATACATTAGTATTCGTCACAGAAATTCTGCCACTTTGGCCTTCAGGTAGTGGGTGGTAGAAGAATGGTGGTTGTTACTCTTCTGGTCGATGGCTTCCTCTTGGTTCACTGAGTTTTTCTCACCACAAACACATTGCATGTGAATCGCTACTCATCACGTGTCCCAACCGATCTAGCCAATATTGTCTCCTTTTTCCAAATGGGCTGAAAACGGGCAGTCAAATGGAAACTCCTATTCACAGTTTGCGATGAAAAAACTAATGAAATGCTCCATTAATCATGTAGTTTGACCTTCATTCCCACTGTAATGAAGACTGAGAGGCAACATTAGCCCATCTGAAAGGTTTAAGCATTTGGGATTGATCTTGAATGGGATAAGGCCATCAGTGATATGATGCAGGATTACCAAAGGCTTAAATAACTAACTAATGTCTTACAGTTGTGTTAACATAACAACTAGTCATACATAGTACTTCTAGGTACTGTATTTAAATTTCATTATTAAAATGCCTCTTGTCACTGGGAGTTTTTTCTGTTTGCTGAGAAACTTGGGAAGGATGCTGATTTTGGCTAGCCGGTATTTTATTGCACTACTTATAATGCTGTGAATGTTAACAATGCTAAGTCAGGCAGGAATTATTTTTTAATACCTGTAAAATAAAAATACTGCTGCTTTGTGCAGATTTTCATCAGTCGGTGTTGGCAGCATTCTTCTCTTTGTGCCAGATCATCTCAAATCCAAATCATGCTTAGAGACATGGACAAACTCTATCCGTTGTCTCAACATCTCAACATGGTGTCTGGTCTTTCGGGTGAGATGTTGAGCCATATGCGTGCTTGAAGTGTGAATTCTGAAATTACAGGCACAATATATGAAAAGTCTAGAGGAATTTAGGGTACAATGTAATTTATATTTTTCTATTGTAATACTTCTTTCACAACCTGTACAATTAGGACGAAGCCTCTATGGAAACAAGCATTGGTATTCAAAGGGCTTTCCATTATAAGTGTCTCCATTAAGTAAATAGATGTAGGAGTCATAGCAAAGCAATTTGTTCTTTAGCTGTATAAAACAGCAGTGATTTGTGCTTATTGAATTTTAAAACAGCGCAAAAAAGTTAGAGCAGAATTTAGGAAATCGCTATGCAATTCTTGTTCACTGTTACAAAAAGTTGAGTGATGCATACAAATAGCACTAATTAATTTTTCAGTAGGAAACCAACACTTCATGCATACTGATTCCTCCAACACTGGCATGAAATCGGTTACACTATTGCTATACTGGGAGCAAGAGGCATTGCTGCAGGGAATTATAATGTGTGTAGAAAGGTGTTATGCAATCAGCACTTCTTGGATCTGCATTCTCATTGACTGAAAGCATTAAAAATGGGAAAATGTATCATTCTGGTTTTACCTGTTACTTACTTTGAAAACTTATAAATTGAAATGTAATTTTCTGATTTTTTACTTCAGGTAAATTAGACTGTGATCAGACTGTAACAAATGGAAGGATTACTGTGGTGCTTGAGTCAGGGTTGACAGCAAGCTCTAGGCAACGATAGTCTTTAAATGAACTGAACTTGTTGCTTGTCAAACGATATTTGTCAGTAGAGCAAGTTTAATGCGATATTTTTAATAACAATAAGACTTTGTGATTTTGTAGAATTCTGTTTAAAGATCTGTAGAGTTCCTTTCTTCCTGTTTAGGAATGAAGACTCAGAATATTTTTTTTCTTTCATCAGACTGCAGTATTCAAGATAATAAGCCTTTAAAAAACCCTAAGAGGTAGTTAAGGTCTGCAACTGTTAATGCTACTTCTTTGCATTTAACTTTTTTCAAATGCAGTAAAAAGTGGAAGCGTATGTGAAATTTCTGTACAGCAGGAAGCTGAATTGATCATTCTGACGATATGGAGAGTAAATTTTCTGAAATGTTTTTACAACAAAAAGATGTGTTAAAATAATAAATGAGACATGATGGCTAAACCTTCAGGTCATTGAGGCAGTGCCTCTGCACATCCACTATGGATTTGGCCCATTAAGTACTTTTCACCTTTGGATAACAAAGCATGAGAAGGTGGAAAAGTTACTGCTAGAGGATAGAGTATCAAAGTGTTGGTACAGGACTGTCACTTTGCACTTCCCTTTGTTATGGCTTTACATACTTTTCCTGGACAAAAGTACAGTCTATAGAATAAGCAGTTGATGAGGTTCCCACCTTGCCCCAAAGAAAATCTTTCTGTGGCTCTTGTATTGAAATAACTTGGAACTAATTTAGAGTGGGCATGTTTGTGGCTTTATGAGTTGACCAAATGGTGTTTATGCCTTTGCAAAATGTATAAATTAGAGTCTGTGGCTTGACTGCAGCCTCTGGGATGATTTGTCCAGACCTGGAACAATTAGAAAGTCTTTTTCTTCCCCAGCCTGTGTCAGAGTGCTTACTCTGCAAGCTGCTGCTGTAGTCTCATGTTTCCCGAGAATGGGGTGACTTGCTGTATATACCGCAGCAGACATTTGGCTCAAAGACTTGAGGATGTTGAAGAGTCCGACCACAGAATCCAGCAACAGAATTGTAAAATTTTGGGTATTAGTGAAATAATTGTTATCGATTTCACTGGATGCAAGCTCAGGTGTTAGAAATGTAGAGCACAATACAAATTTCAGTATTAAGATTGCCAGCATCCTCTAGATGCTCAGAAAAGAGTGATTTCTAGCTCACTCCCAGTCTTTCTTTATGTATTCCTAAGAAAATTCCTGTTGCTTAATCAGCTGATATGGAACGGTTTGGAATATTTCTGAAATTTTTTTTGTAATTCTCTCTTGCAGTAGCAATTCATCCTGCCAGGCAAAGGGCTCAAACAGTTTTCACCGAGCTGATGTATCAGGACCATTCTTAAGTACTGGCGTACATTGCTGCTGTGAAGCTCTGGGAGCAGCAGGGAATTTCATTTCACAACTCCAGTGTTCTAATGCATAGCCAGGGCCTTTTTAACAGGGCAAGACCTTTCCCTAACTGGAAAATTTGAGCCAAACTGAGAATTAGCTAAGTGTTTCTAATGATTTTTCAGCCCTACCTACTTTGTAACAAAACACCCAACTGAACAGACTTACTGTATAATATTACATTTCTTGATCTGCTCTATCAAATTTTGGGTGCATTAAATGATTAAATGACTCATTCATTCTTTATACTACTCAGAATGCAAACTGCTCCGTGGTGGTGGGGCAGAGTTTCTCCTGATGTAAATAGAGTTCAGTGGGAAGAACAAGATTCAAGTCCTGTTCTTTGTAGAGACAACAAAATGTTGTTGTTGCTTTTTAATTGGACTGTGTTATCATTAGAATGTTATCATTAGAATGATACAAACTCAGAGTAGCACAATTTCTGTCTGAAAGAGGAAAAGGAACTCAGCCAATCCAAACAAAAATTTATGGTCAGGTGGTAAGGATGGGGTAAGGTAACGCTGTTGAAAGTAGTATTTTACTGTTAATGTTAGAGCATTAATAGAGGTATTGAACTTGCAATAAAAACTCATCTGAAGAATTCAAATCTGTTTTATAAATACAATTTTATTTGCATCCCAAAGCTTCCGATGAAAGTAATTATTATAGTCAAGTAAACCGGGGTACAGTTTGTAACAGAAAGGAGGATATTGTCACCTCTCACTAGATCCCAGACCTGTTGGGAAAGTGCGTAGAACAAAAGGTTTCTTACAAACGAAGTGAATCTGTAGACTAGTGTTTGCTCCCCTCCCTGCCCCTCCCTGATTGAGCTGTATTACTAGTTTTATGCCCCAGTATATTTTCTGATACTATGTTTTAAACCCCTATATGATGTCCTATAGCTGCCTGACAGCCTGTTCTATATGTTGTACAGACAAGTCTTTGTGTAGAATGAATCCCTCTAATGCCTTTTGTGGCCAGCTTTCCCCCTCCTTTCACAACATGTCTCCTTTTATTGAGCATGACATTGATTCAGACTGTCTGATCTGTTCCTTTTAGGCTTTTGTCACTTAGATTCTTCTCCCCAGTGTCTTGTGGCAGATGATTGCTAAGGTTATTCTTCTTCCATGGTTTTTTTTTTTAATTGTAACCTAAGCTTTGTAGCTTGCATTTCTCTGTAGAATATTGTAGAATATCTGAAATACCTATCTCCCCATGTCTCTGTATTTCTAAGTCATTAACATTTTTATTACTGCTTCCGTTTCTACTAACTGTAGGTTTATATTATCAATAATTTTTTTAACCTATTTAGCCTCCTTCTGAGTCTTTGATCAGCTTTAATATAGACCCCTTTTAGAATCAAGCTATTACTGCTTTTAGTTCTCTCTTCTACCATTGTAAATAATCCCTTACCAGAAGGGCTTATTCTTAAAAGGTGTACTCTCACCTTCCCTGCCAGGTATAAACGAAGCATTCTCATTCCCTCTCCTCTGGGCTTTATCTTTACAACCCTTTCATTGTTTTGCTTGCCTACTTTAGATTCTCTCTGATTTATTAATGTCCTTTTTGTAATAAGAAGTGCCCAAAATGGCATGCAGTACTTTAAAGCACAGGTGCTAAATTTATTTTCTATGAATAATTCAGTCCATACTCTGTTAATGAGCTGCTCCTGCCTCCACAGATGCATCCATTGTTCATAAGTGTGCGCCAAATTGTTTGTGCAAACAAATTTCAGGTGATGTGATCTTGAATAGTTCAGCTGTTTGGTTTTGGTGCTGTATGACTATTAACAGAAGGTCTTGTCTTATCATGGTCTTCCTGAGTTAAATTGGTGCAAAGGGCTTATGTCTGAAGAGGACTTCGACATGCTCTTGAGTATTAGTGGTATTACAAATTCAGCTCATCAGCTCATTTTCATCAATTGAATCTATGCTCTTAGTCCATCACAAACGTGAGGTGAGATTTTTGCCTCCCTTTCAGATAAACAGGTTTAATCTAAGACCCTGAGTACAGCTATTACTGCTCATGAGGTTTCAGCACATACATCTGTATTCTTGGTTGCATGTCTAAACTTAATTTACCCTAAATGTGTTCCTAAGCAACTTCAGCTAAATTGAAATAAATACATGGCTTAAGCTGAAATGGGAACAGATACAAACACCTTGCAGAAGTGCAATGCAATTCTGCAATCCAGTCCTGTCCGTGTGCCAGGATTGCAAGAGTGAAATTTGTCAGTGCAAGAAAGTAGGATTATAGAGTGCCATTCAGTGAAAAGAAACCAGGGCAGGCCTGCCAAAACAGGCAAATACGGGAGTTATCACCAGAATCCTTTATCTGTTCCAGTAATTGTAATCTGAATCCTGTTCCACGAATTAAAGCAGAAGCAGTATCTAACACCATAAGCAGAGTCTTTCACAGATTAAGAGTCAAGAGGAAAATTTGGAGTGGTTTCATTCATGATTATATCATTTTTAGAATACAAGATTTTAAAAAAGCATGTAGCTGGGTCCTCATCATTTGTCAGTGAGTCAATGAAGGATAACAGCGCTTTACGTTTTCTGTTATTAATCTGCTTGCCACAGTCTGTGGGACTGGAGACATTGAATTTTGACAGGGACATTGAATCTTGTAACAAGCTGTTACAAGAATAGTCTAAGGAAAGTATCACTTAAAATTATTTAACAAGCAATTTGTTATTTTGACTTCATATTCAATGGCTTAATTGCCTAGATTGTAAGACATTGTGTCAAGACCATCTTCCTCTTCTATGCTTTGCTGTCTGCCTCAGGTTGGGTGATACAGATAATGTAGTGATACAGATACATAGTAGTACTGAGAATCTGTATTAGTTTAGCTCTGTAGATGATTCGCGTTCTTTAATTCAGCCACTCTAAATAAAAAAAAAAATCAAAATATCAAACTATAGATTTAAAACAGCCTTGCAGCATGTAATATGTCTGAATTTAGAGATGAAGTATCTCTGATGCTATATTCTGAAGGGAAAATTCAACAGACTTTGGTCCTGAATGTTAGATCTCAACTAGGCAAATCAGTTGTAATTCCTCTATCCGCAAAGTGAAACATCATTCTGGTCTTGGTTACTACCTCTGATTTTAGGATTTCTCAATTAAGGAGGCCATTGTATAATGCATTTCAAACATAGTCGAAAAATTCTATCCCATCCCTCACAAACAGCTATAGGAGGTGGTATTTCTTTGACTCATGGGCTGGTTTTGACTTCTAGTAAAAAAATGAATTGCAGCCATAAGTATGAACTCTCTATTTCCAATTCCCAGAAGTGCCCTCCTATTGTGTATTAAGGACCTGAGATCTGAAAGAAGATTTAGTAAGGAGGACAATAATTCAGAATTAATAGAATATCTGGAGTTACATCAAGATATTTGATTGGCTAGTGTACAGCTTATTACTTCTTCTTTAGAGTTCATTTAAAACACATTGCTTCAAAATAGCCATATGTCTATCACATTTAATTTTTTCTATGACAGCAATAAAGTGAGTACAAGTCATTTCTCTGGAATCGATTGTCAACGAAGGTTAAACGTCCCAAGAAGTACCTTGTGTCTCAATCGTTGTGCCTGAAAGAGGTCTGGATAGCTTAAAAACTTGAAAAAGTGTTGGCAAGTACACAAAAGTCTGTTCTATGGTATAAAGATGAGAAACCATATCAAAAGGAAGATGTGGGATGGGGTATAAAGAGGTATTCATATTTGCACCAAGAGGAATTAAATAACTGAGAGCTGTTCTACAAATAGTTTCCTGAGAAGCTTCAGGTCAGAGTAATGAAAACCAAGCACATTACACTGAATTGTAGTGCCAAAGTGTAGCTTGGCTTTATTACAATTTGACAAACAGAGAAAAACAAATAAAATTGCAGGAGAAAGAAGGTGCAACTTGAAAGTATCCAGAAATGGCAGAAGTAAAACAGAGAGCAACATTTGAAAAAACACTTTGAAGATTTGCTTAAAGCATATCTGTGGTGGCGTGCAGCTCCCAGGACACTAGAAATCAGCTTTTTTGGAATTCTTTGTGTTTGATGATGATAAAAATATTTAGTGTTAAGGCATAGATTTGTGAGCAAGATTATTTGGCAAACTGATCTAAGTAGGTGACAGAGAATTGGCTAATTTACTTGTGGCAAAGTAATTTTCTACTTTTCGCCCACCGTGCCCAATTCTGTAGTCCCTGAAGAGTGTTACCGATTCAGTGTCATTTGGAGAATCTTTTAATAACAGTTAAACAATGACTTTCAAATGCTGAATGACAATAATGCAAGACTTTTCCCCTGATTAAAGATAATATTTAGTTAATACCCCATGATTACCTTTTAAAGACCTGATGGTATGTGGGTTATTTTCACAACAAAGTCTTTGAAATTTTGTACTGATTATGTTGTGTAATCATGAATTGAGAATAACAAAGAGTAGCATCTTCTGTAGGAAACACATTGTTTTGTTATTTCCAAAATATAATATATTCTAAAAGCAAAGCAAATAGAATCCTCCAGATTAGATGGACGTTAAGAACTCAGTTCAGGAAAACAGTCAGAAGAGCTTAAGCATGATGTCCTCAGCTTTCAGTGTTTTTAAAACCAAAATCAGAACAACAGCAAAACCCATTCAACCCTCTTAGAATTGAGTGCTCTGAAGGCACCAATGGGCCTTGGTCTCCCTGACCAACCTCCCCTGGGGCCTCTCCCATCCCCTGCCCATGAGCCAGGAGGCCCATTTCAGCTCAGCCCAGGATCATCAGCCCCTGCCTGAGCCACACCATGGGTGTGCCTGTCTCCAGCTCTGCCACCACATGTCCCTGCCTGGCCATGGGCCTTGATGATCTGGACCCCAACATGCAGGCTGACTTGTTGGCTAGACCTCAGACCTGCCTCATCACCATGGCATTGCCTTATGATCTGGACTCATGGTTGGACCTGGCCACCATCTGTAATCTGTCCAGCTCACTTCCCTTGGCGTGGTAGGATGGGGCCCTGGTCAGTGAGGTTCTCACCCTGCTGACCTTGTCCTTCAGGGACCAGTCACACCTTGTTGGTCCTTGACAAATTAAGGATAATTCCATGTATTTTACAACAGTAAGAATTACCTCTGCCTGAATTCAAACACTGCAATCCAGTGTTTCAATAGTTGCTTTAGGTTCATTCTATTATAAATCCTGGTGAGGGAGGAAAGAAGACAAAATACACAAACTACACGCTCTGTTGCCTGCTTCTGCAGAACAATTTCAAGGGAATGTCCTATCTGAAAATGGAAGTCTGAAAAACCACTTTTCCTTATACTGGTAATTAACTTCCTGCTGGGAAAAGTGCTGTCTGTCCTGTTGGTTTCTGGAACACAAATCTGAGAATGAAGAGAGATCAACCTATCCGGTGACAGAGAATATACTGGGCTGAAGAGTTTCAGAAGATGATAGTCAAAGACTTATTTTCCAATATAAAAACTGCAGTAAGTACAAAATTGCATCTGTTACGTAAATACAGTGCAGGGATGGCTGAACTTTTTTCTTTACAGGGTCTTTTGCCTCTATCATTTTTCTGCTATTTTGTTGTGTGATTCTGTAAACCCATGGGGATGTTGGCTTTGATTTTGTTTCTGAAAAAAAAAATCCCAAACAACCAACCAAACACAGAAAACCCAAACAAACTCAAAGAGGTTCCTGTTATGAAAGAAAAGCAAATGATTAAGCAGTTTTGCAAAGAGAGACTGTACATTGATCATGCCAATTTAGGCTGATTTATAGTAGAAGATACAGCATGCTTTCTAATCCGAGTAAATACTGATAAATTCATAGTCTAATCCATGGAGATTTTGATAGGTGAATATGTAAAGACCATTATATTGAGCTGCAGGCATCTTCAGTGTGTTACTTGTTTTTACTCTTTATTCTTATATTCTTGTTAAAACAAGAATGGGAAATTTGGCATCCAGGACGCTGACACACAGTGTGATAGAGCTTTTCAGGGAGATACAGCAACTCTTCTTCGATGGACATAACTGCTGAACAACTTTGTGGTAGCAGCATAACTTAATCAGTTCTTTCTCTGGGCTGTCTTCTTGATTCTCTCTGTGTGCTGCCGCTGTCCTGGTAGTAACAATCACTGTTACTTTTCTAATGGAATTGTTTTACAGCTTGACCAGTTTCCCCATTCTAGTCATCAGATGGGCACACAAACACGTCCTTGAGCACAGCGCTGCATGCCGTGCAAGGGCAGGAATAAGTGGCTGGGACTGAGGAGGTAATTACCTGCTATAGGCAGTACTGCTGGTGAATGTGTAATTGCAGCCTAGCTCCCATTGACTTTCAGCCCCTGTCACTTGTGCTTATGGAAATCTGAATCATTGTGTATGGCCCAGCAATAATTCCTGTTGTAGACTTCCGGCATATTTGATCTGACTACTTGGTGTTTTCAGACCGAAATACCCAACCTCTTTTTGGCTTATCTGTCTTTATGTGACCCCCTGAGTAGACAACGTGAAGACTGAGCTGCAGCTGTAACTGCTGGCTCGCGCAAACATTTTGGAGGATCTGAGCTGTTGTGAGCACTTACCCTGCTGGAGAAACCACGTGCAGTCACTTATCACAGCCTGCTCTCGTTTCTCTACCATGGAAGAACTGAGTTTTTGCAGATTACTGCTTAACAATTCTCAATCTTCTTTCAACTCCTTTGCCCCCCCTCCAGAGGGGCCATGATCCATAGTGTGAGAGTGTAAGACCACATTCGTATTCATAAATTGAATGTATGAAGTGTGTAACTTGAAGTGAAATTGAAAAGAGGAATATGAATTTTGGAAGAGGGAAAAAAAGCCTTTCAGAATCACTTAATCTCTTTTTGAGCTTCATCATTATAAGAGAATACCTAGAAGAATATGTGTCTTTTATTAACCTGAAGTCCATATTGCTTGTACCTTATATTAAGTCATCCTGTTGCTTTCACTGGGGCTATTTGAGAGAGTAAGACACAAATCAGTATAACGTTGTTCGAATCTTGCGGTATGTAATGCTTGAAATTATATTTTCAAGGTGTTTTCTTTTTCATCTAACTTGGGCTGCCTTATGAACACATTGTTTTAAAATTAGAAATGACCATTTAACATGGTTTTCTGAATCAGCTATGGAAGCTTGCCATGTTTCTGTAACCAGCCCATAAGCAGGCTTGAGATCACAATCTGAGAGCCCATGAGAGTTTGAGAATAACTTTCCATGGTTTGTTCTGAAACTCAAGGTGGGATTGGCTATAGTAAAGATAACAGTATTCTTGTTCTTTGGTTTGCTTTATGATCTGAGAAGGTTAAGAAGCAATATCTCGGTTCTCTGAGCCAAAGGCAAAATGCATTTATAGTCTTCAAACTAGTTCAGAGTTTATGTTTGTTAACATATAGGAAGTTTCTCCCTCACTTGCTCTCTGCCCAAGGTGATGGCTAGCTCATTATCAGCGACTAACAATTAGCTCTTGGCTTCTGCTCGTTCAGTGTATTTGTATTTCGAGGTGGATAATGCTCTGGTTCTTCTCTTCCCAATTTATGTTTTTAATTGTAAAAATCAGATGGAATAAACTTAGTCTAGAGATGTCTCGGCTTTGAGGGATCCAGCCAGTTTTTCATTATTACGTGCTTTTGCATTACGCTTATGCCAACGAAATACATCATCTGTCAAGGCTTACCTCTCATCCTCTTTTAAATATACAGTTACACTTTGGAACATAGCATGGAGAGTTTCTTATGAGTCTGATTGAAGTCTGATGGTTCCCTGTTGGCTGCTGCAGGAGATGGTAATGGAAATCCTCACACTTTTGTCTTCAGCTTGAGCCGGGGTCTTCAACCGTAGCAGCCGTGGACTGGGCCAGCGCATACTGCCCAATCAGTTAAATGAGCACCGTAAAACTAGATAAGAATCTTTCTAAGACTTCAGTAAGGTCTGGGCTTGATCCTAAATAAACATTAAATAGTTTGAAAGAGACATAGTCCCAAGATGTGCTTTACATTTATGAGCCACAGATTTTCACCTGGGCCAGAAATAGGTTTTGATGAATGAAATGGCAGTAGTTAAGCTGGTGGTGCTAAGAAATACATTGATTGCATGTAAGCAAATAGAGATTTGATTAATGCGTGGTTTAGTGGCCACATAGGGTCCTTCCAGGCTTACATAAGTTATTGATAATGAAATGTTTCATGCCTCCAGTATATTTTACCCTTCAGTTGGAAGTATTTGGGATCTAGTAATTAGCTCTACTGAAGTTGGCACATATATTTTGCCATTTTCAGGGGACATAATGTGTGTGCAAAGCAAACAACTTGTTACATTGTAGTAGAGAGGTAGATGGATTCTTTAACTTTTGTGCCTATAAGAAATATTTTATGGGGCTTACAGCTGAAAGCCAATCTCAGCTGCTACTGTGGAGTGATAGTTGCTCTACAATCAACTTACAATGCTGTCATAAGATGAAATATATAGATGTAGGCACACAGTTGTGTTATAAATATTTGATTCTGTGTTTTTTCAAAGACTCACAGCTTGAATCATGGGCTTTTTTTTCATTTTCTTTACAGATTATATGAGGGTAAGTTGATTCCACATTGTACAAGAAAATACCTTTGGAGAAGAGAAGAGAGATATTGAATATCGAGCACAAAAAGGTTTATAACAAACAGTAAAAGGAAGACAAGCAGGAAAAAGGAAAAATTAAGATACAGAGCTTGTGAGAGTCACTCCATCAAGCACTGAAATAGACTTGTTCTTCTCCAGTGTGCCTGCTCAGTCTTTACTGTTTCAGGCTGCTGAATCCTGTACTCTGTCATACTTCCCAGGTCTTTGGCTCGTCTGTTCATTTTTTTGTTGTTGTTCCCAGCAAAGGAGTCTTCTCCAGAGGACTGTAGTGATAAATGAATAGAAAGCAGGACATACATCTTAGTAATAATTATGACCTTGCAACTTTTAAGGAGTGTCGGAGGGATTTCTTGCTCAAAAATTCCCCAGAAACTGCTCGTTCATAGTAACGACGTTCCAGATGATACTGTCAGTGAACTGTTCATAACACAAGGTCAGTGAATCATCTAATGCTAGTTAGCTGTGGAAAAAAGTATTCTCTAATGTACATGCTGTTAGCACCTTAATAGTTCATATCTGTAAAGATGGCGTTGAATGCCCGGTATCCTCTGTGAATTATCATTTAGCTTAGATACGTGGAAAAAAAAGTCTTCCATCTAAGTCATATTCCTGTCTTCATATTAGTCATGGTTGGCACTGTTTGTCACCCAACATTGGAGGCTGACTAAGCTGTGGAATATCGAAAGACACTGTATCCCTTAATAGTGCCTGGGGTTGCAAAAATTTTTGCTTTAGAAGTATGTGATATCACTTCTACAGCAGGAAGCATTTGTACATGCAGGTTGCATTCTTCTTGCTGCGCAGGAGCAGCCTTGAGGCTAGACTTGAGGCTAAATTCATCATCTATATACTTCATTTTCTCCATTGCCTTCAGGATTGCTTCTGAGGTAACCCAGTAGTGTTTCTGGGAACTCCTGTTTCAGCACACGCTCAAGTGCGTATTTATTTGTATGCAGCCTGGCAGTCTCGTGTGGTGCTGGCACACGTGCATCAGACATTCATGCAGTACTTCTTGAAAGACCAACAAGTTTATATGCCAAAAATGTAGATGGATTTCTGTTGGTAGCAGGAGTTCAGGCTGTCCACAAGGAAAACATGGAAGGATAATGGAAGCCTAAGTATAAACATGGCCAGAGCATCTCTAGTGGGACCAGAATCTTTGATGAAATAGAAACAACAATAATAAAGAAGGAATTGGTGTTGAGAGGCTGTATGCCATCCAGGCCTTGGAGTATAGAGGAAATACAAAAAGGTTCAAGCTAGACTATTGCTTCTTATTCCTCTTCTCTCATTTTTTCATTTTCAGTATGATGTCTCCTGTGGATTTCCACATCCACCATCTCTCTGCCTTTGTAGAGCCTCCCCAGGTGTATTGTCTCCAATAGTTTTGCACTGTATTCTTTTGTATAGCATTCCTTGCTGTTTCTATTATTTGAGCTACTTCTGGCCAAGTATATCGGTCCAGATAAGGGAATTACTTCATGCCTCAAACCCTAAAATAGTAATAAAAAAGGAGTACTGGAGAGGGAAATCAATCTTTTCCCTTAATCTTATCTGTTAACTCTTCTCCAAACCATCTTTTGTTTGTAGGCATAGCCCTACATTGGAGTTACTGTCAGCAAGAAAAAAAAATTACCTCCAAATATATGGCATGTGTCTGCCTAAACGGTACAATATAAATAGTAGCACAAGGGTAACTTAGCAAAATGTTGCAGCAACAGTACCTTCCACTGGAGCAACCAGGACTCACATTACCTTCCCTACAATCATTATGATAGCAGTAGGACTGGCTTGGTTAGTCTGGCCGCTGTCCCTAAGTGTGTGAAATGAGATATGGGGACAGAGAGGAAAACTGTGTGGGAAGAAAACACATTTCTTAATTGAGCTGGGACTGAAAATGAAGGAGTCTTTATGGGAACACCTTTTATTATCTCTCTATGCATCAGGTACAAGAAGTGACCTGGAGCACTTTGTGTTAGAAATATTTCCCACTGTTAGCATAAGCATAGCAAGCAACATAGCACAGCAGTCAAGATGCTAATGTGCACTGGCAGTATATGCAAATGCTCTAAAAAGAAATTTTCATTTATTTATATACACTGCTATCAGTGTGGTGGGAATTGAAACTAATAACATCTGAACTGTTTAGTTGTTTTCTGGATAAATAAAAAACGTCAAATGTAGGAACCTGATAGTATATATATTAATTTTTTAGATGGGATCATTTAAAAAATGTTTTTATATATTGTGTTCTAGAAGATGCTTTGCTTGTGAAGACACTTGCTCAGTTCTCTGAAGAATTGCCATGCTAAATGAGGCTCTATTTATTGAGGTATTATCATTTTTCTACTAGAAAATGGGCCGTTCCTTTTCTAGCTACTTGGAAGCTTATTCTCTAAGGAAGGGTGTCCATTACTCAGGCTAGTTGTCCCGATTCCAGCACCGTTTTCTTAATCCGAGAACAAGTCTTGAATTTGCAAGACAGAAAAAAAGGAGGATTGATGTAGCTCAAGCTAGACAAGAAGAAATTAAAGCTTGACTGCTTTGAAAGATGGATGCCTCCCAGCAGGAGCTCAGAGAAGAATTGCATGTAAGAATAGAAAGTGGGGACAGGTTGCTGGGAAACGGATTAATGAGCTGGAAGATAAATTGAGAGAAAAAATTAAACAGCAGATAGACCCTGCCTTTAGTGTCACAAAGACTGATGTCCAGTTCCCTGTAAGTGAAGAAGCTGTGAGTAAAACTTCCATCTTAAATCCTCATGCTCCTGGTTTCCAGACCAAAATGTGTTCTGTGATCACATCTGGTGGTGGGGCAGGTTGGGGTACATTGCTCTGCACGTGCGTACTCCTGCCTGCTCACGGTGGTTTCAAGACCTGCCACAGTGCGTGGATAATGGCACTCTGATAGAATTACATGGGAGAAAGGCAGAATTGGGCTCTAAAATGAGAAGAGTTACCAATAGTGTGCTCTGTTAAATCGCATTTAGATGCACGTACCTTACTTCACTTAAGTAGATGGGAAACCGTAATGTTTTCTGACATGTTTTTAAGGGGAAAAAATGCTTTATGAATTATTTTCAACTTTTGTCTGTAAAAACGAACGCAATACCTAAGCAATGGCTTTCAAAAACAGACTATTAAGATGCTATGCGTGATGTGCATGCATTGGTACAGAATCAATTTGTCATCATTTCACAATCTACACATTTGGGACTAAGGCTAAGTCAGCCTTAGATTGCTAGGGAAACCTTTGACTGTCACAAAAGTCCTTTTGTTTGTCAGAGTAATGGTGCTGGTACGTCATTAAGAGTGAGCCAGTGATGAAACTTGTAAGCAAGAAGAACATTTTGGATATGCGTGGGAGATCTACTGTGGATTCTCAGACAAAAGAACAAGTCCCTTTGGAGAGACAACAGTGGAAAAGGTAGATTATAGAAATGGGTCATGCTCTGCAACAACATGTAATGCCTGAGGGAGCATCTAAGAAGCGTCTAAGAGATGGAAATGTGATGACATGGTTATGGATGGAGCAGCTTTGCTCATCCATTGGAGCAGAAAGCAAATACATCACTTTTCAAGAGCAAGAGAAGACAGGTGCAACAAGAACTGAAGGGAATTGAGTTATATACTGTGTAAAGCTCACCTGTGCTAAGGCCTTGGCATGGAGTCCTTTTGTACACAATTCCCAAAATATAAGTTGTAGGCTTTTTTTGGTAAAATCTTATATGCCTGGATTATGCTTTCAGTTAACCCGGTGCAAATTTAGTGTCAATCTGTTTTGTTCAGTAGGGTTACTTGCCATTTCTACTAAGGCGACTGAAGCAAAGTCTGGCCTCTATGGATGTTATAAATTTGAATGCAGAAGAGGGCAGTTGTGTGAAATGATGCTCTTGTCAGAGCATGTGAACAAGAATGTTAACAGGAAGGAGGTCATCCTTCTGAATTTATAAAATTGCATTAAATTAAGTTTTCTAAAATTCTGGCCTTTAACCCAAGCGAAGGCTAACATGGGACAGAATTTTATAGGCTGTATAAGTGGGAAGATGAAGAAAGCAGACCACCTGAAAACAGGCTGAGGTGACTGCGTAGAGAATGATATTACTTACTGGGTTTTGGCCTAAATCTGATCACACTGATCTCAGTGGTTCAGTATCTAAGCTATAGGGGGCTAGAGATGGAAATATTATGGGAAGTTTGGGCAAAAGCTAGGTGGCAGACTAGTTAGATTGGAAACTATTAAGACCATATAGATCTAGTAGGCAAAGAAAAACAAAAGAGGGGGAAGCAACACCTGAAGTATGGTATTTTTAGACAATACGGAATATTTTACTGCTCCATTTGCTCATGTTCCAGGTGAGAGAAGGAGGGAAAACATGGGGAGTTCGTTTTGTGTAACCATATTACATATAAAGGTAACTCAAGTAATTTTAGTTTTTTTGCCATTTTGCCACTTGTCAAAATATGCAGATGTGCCCTCTTTCTCCTGATCATTGATGTACTGCACAAATTGCAGCCAGAGCGGGGTGATGCTAAAAATGTTGGCTTTGAAAATATAAATAATTTCTTTGCTGTTTTAGCTTCCCGGCCTCTTTCTGTAGTGTGGCAAAAGGATGGAGACAGGCGTGCTCTCAGATTTCTACTTTCTCTTACTGTCTGCTAAGTTATGAACAGTCATATGCCTGGTGAAGCATCTGGTTAATCTTTAATTCTGTAGTGAATAAATTCTCCTGCCTTTAGCACTGATGTGAAATAATGGGTCTGACCTTTAATTTCAGACCCTAGTCTTGTGGGATAAAGTGAAGCATAATGCTTTTTTTGCAGCTCCAGGAGGTTCCCTGTTTAATATTGGCAAGCGTACAATAGGATCTCATGTCTCATTATCATTGGGCAGTTTTAGGGATTTCATTAGAAGTATTTAGAGCAATAACAAGAGATGCCCTTTGTAGAAGCTCATGTTATAGCATTCTGATGAAGCTTTTCAGCAGAGGCTCCCTATGAAGCATCTCAAGGCCTATCATTAGGAAGACACCTGTCTCAAGTCAGGTAATTGCACCACTTTTTCCTCACTCTATCACATGTAAAAGTCCCAAGAACCACTCCTGTTCTTCAACTGTTTTTTTCCACTATAGTCCTATGATTAATCAGATATTCACCTTGAATCAGATGTAAAAAAGAAGTTAAGATGAATATAAATTTGCAGGCATAATTCAGAGTTCTGAATTCTCAGATCCCTCATTATGAAAATGAAATTCCCCCAATACAGACATTGGACATGTGGTATTAGGAGTCACTTTACTTGAAGAATATGAGAGAAATGCTCAAAGGAAGTGCCATTGTATTAGGATATTACGAGGAAACACTATCAAAGATCAGAAACATGCACTAGAAACTTGCTTTTGAACCCATAGTTATCCTAACAAGCTTCAAAAATGTGAGGCGTTTATAGAGGATTTTTTGAAAAATGGTCTTGAAATTGAAATTGCAGAGGATTTAAATATGAACTCATTGTGTTTTCATTGTACTGTTAGGCAGAAACTTTCCAGTCCTACTAATCTGGACAGACAGAATTTTTTCTGATTTTCTCTTCACACTGATTTGCTTATGCTTCACGTTTCTACTAATGTGTAGCTTATTGCCTGTTAAAAATGCAGTCATTTTCAGTAATGCTGATACTGGGATAGGAAATCTCAACAGTGTAACCTAGTGTAGAGATGAAGTATCTCCATCTCTGTGTCTCTGCTGTTAAGAAGTCACCATTATAATTATGCCAATACCTAATAATGATTGTGAAGATTTATTTTCTTTTGTGAACTACACTATTAGGCATCATATTAAAGAAGAAATGATAACACCCAGCCCTGATGGCTGTGCACTCTTCATTCCAAGTATGGTGGTTATGGGAAAACACCACTTTCTTTCATTTGTACTTTTTAAGGATAATTTCACTTATTTTTATGTCATGTGTTATAAAATATACCCTTCAACCAGTTTTAATTTTACTTGGTGTTGTTAATTATATTTTTTTAGGTATATATCAGACTAAGATACATATCTCCTTTCCTCTTCTGCTTGGAGTTTGCTGTAGAAGACGATGGCAATTGCAAAAGACCCATTGCTTTCAGAGAGGCCAAAATTTCACATGTTTGAGGAAGCTTATTGAAGCCGACAGAGACAGTTGTCATAAATTTTGTTTTCTTTTCTTCTGATTTAAATGGCAGTTAAATAGAATTTTCGAGTTTCAACTTTAAGAAAAGATGGGAGAAGTGGAAATTTGAGAAGAAAATAAAACAGTGGAGGCTTTCTCCCCTGCAAACCAGTTCTAGTATCTGTAATCCATCAGCATGAATAGAGGTGCATGGCCCTCATTCATAATCCCCCAAATGGTCCATTATGAGTGAAAGGACATGGCTATTATAATTTAGTAAGAAACATTAATATTTCCCATTAATTTGGCTGGAATTTCAAAAGAGAGTAAGTTTCCATCAGTTCGTGTATTGCTAAGACATTGTTAGTTGATTAATTTGTTTCCAGTTAGAGTTGTTCTCATTTATGGATGTTTCCATTTGTTTGACTGCCAAAACTGTAGTGCGATGCAATTTGTTCCCAAAATTCCTTGTCTGTCATCTTTAGAAGCCAGTGGAGAGATTCCTCATTAATTTCAATAGGAATTGTGTTGATGCAAAAATTATTTGCCTTTAAGACTTATTTCTACTTTCTTTTTACCAGCACATACTGTGGGTTGTGCATTTTTTTTCCATACTTCTTTCTCATTAAAGAACCACATTATTTGGAGAGAGAAGCTCTAAGCATTGTGTGGTTGGGAGAAAAGTTCTGCTTTTCAGCTCTTAGTAAGAGGAATTTCTTTCTGTCTGAGGAGACTCATTTGTCACCTATGAAGGCATTTCAACTTTGTCACGATCAACAGTTGCAGTTAATATTGTTCATTCTATTCAATTTTTATTTCTTTTCAAGAAAGAAAAGATAACCATGGTCCTCCTAAAATTATGAGATAGAAAGCAAAGAGCTGGGAAGACAGATGGAGAGTCTTAGGGGAGGGTCAGGGTGGGTATTTAGAATTTTGGGTCCTTTTTAAAATCTATAAACTAGATTAGTGACTTCTGCCTTTATAGTTTCTAAATGGAAAAACAATTGTGCTCTATAGGAGTCTGGTTGTCCTAATCTAATCTACACGTGGGCTTAGAGTCACAACACTCACGTTTCAAATGAATACGTAAATTGAACTAAAATCATATCTATCTTTTAAACAATGAAAGTTTAAATTGCATTCGTTTTGTCTTGGAGAAAAGGGAAAAGTCCATGAAATGTGGGTGGTCCAAAGTCTGTGCAACAGACAAGCGCTCTAATTTATACAGGGGTCATGATTTTAGGGGATAAATGTTTATAATCCGAGATGGGAAAAGGTCTTAGAAAATAATTTTACTGTCATGGAATTGCTGCTCAGAGAAGAATGACCTTCTTCTGGACACACCTTCAGTTACAATTCAGTTAAATATGTGTATGTACACTAGTAATAATTTAACACCTTCCTTCTGTTATGTCTTACTATGCTGGAAAAGGGCTTTAATTCTTCAGTGAACTCTCTGTCTCTCTGTTTTCCCACCTCCATTGGTTCTTGCAGATGTCTGTAATAGATGCCATGAAATGATGAAAGGATTAAGGTTTTAAGCCATCTGGTGATATAAGTCTTCCTAGCATTAAAAATTCTAATTACACATCTCAGTGTAGTACACATTTTCAAGACTACCTTTATTTCATTTTCAGTGCTTTCCTTGTAGGGTCTTCTAAGGCATAGATTTACTTTTTTATCCATTTTAGAGATCAAATATTCAGTACCCTGGTTATTTGGCAGCCTTCTCTCTTTTAGTATTTTCACTTACTGAAATGTCCTTACAAACACTGCAATATTTCTCCTATCTTTGTGTTACATAATTTTAGTTGTGAAGCATATTTATTTAAGTTTATTCTATATGCTGGGTTCATTAACAGCAATTTAAGTACCCTGCCTTTTACTAAAACATCTAAGGTCCAGATTTTTTAACTGTAACCCTTTGAGGATCTGGGGTGATTCACTGCAAGGTCTGTAGAGTTCACGCAATACAGTGTGATGGAAATGAAATGAGAGTTAAGCTTCTTACACTGCACTTCATACAGTTACTTTAATAAGCAAAATGCTCTCAGTGTAACTGAAGCAGGCAGCCCACAAATGGCTGAGAATTGTAATTGTAAAATTATCTAGTCCTTCAGAGTGGATCTTCTTTGCAAGTGCTTCTGAGAAAAAAAGTGCCTGTGGATTGACTCCGGAGAGCTTGCGAATGCGTAACGCGTTTCTAGGGCTCACTGACAACACTGAGGCAACAGCTCCCACCAGATTTTCAGCATGGAACAATATCTTGTGGGTTGTAGTGGTGTAGGAAAGCATTGCAAGCACAGGAAGTTTCTAAACATAAAATGGTCAAAATTATTCAAGGCCATGTTTTGGTATTTTTACCCCAACTAAGTAATTTAAATAAGCAGTAATAAGTTGGCAATATTTGACAAAAAATCTTTTTTGGTGTAAGGGTATTGCCATCAGGTATTTGGTGACCTAATTTAAATGTCAACAAGGTAGATGTCCTTGTTTGTTGTCTCGATTTCTGTTTTATGTGTGTTTGTATGAAGATTGTCTATGTGCTATTAACATAATCCTAAAACAACATTCCAAACCAAAGCCCTCGTATGCCTGTTTCTCCTCATTGGTGATAAAGCGAGCCCAGATGACTGTCTCAGATGTGGGCATTTACATTGTAGAGGTATAATGTTTGGCAAGATGAGTCCCACCATTGCCATGGCAAAGTCAGAAACCCCGAAACCTTGCTTGATTGCTGATTTTAATATGCAAGTTCCCTTCTCAGCTGAGAAGGCTATAAAAGGCCATATAGAATTTATATAGAATATAAATTGCGAAGTAATTTATTGTAGTGACACATTGTGCTTGTATTGAAATGGGCTGCATCTCATGACATGTTTTACAGAAGAGTGTCGTGGTTTAACCCCAGCTAGCAACTAAGCCCTACACAGCTGCTCGCTCACTCCACCCCGGTGGGATGGGGGAGAGAATCAGAAGAGTAAAAGTGAGAAAACTCGTGGGCTGAGATAAAGACAGTTTAATAGGTAAAGCAAAAGCCGTGCATGCAGGCAAAGCAAACCAAGGAATTCATTCACTCCTTCCCATCGGCAGGCGGGTGCTCAGCCATCTCCAGGAAAGCAGGGCTCCATCACGCACAACGGTTACTTGGGAAGACAGACGCCAACACTCTGAATGTCCCCCCCCTTCCTTCTTCTTCCCCCAGCTTCACATGCTGAGCATGACGCCGTATGGTGTGGGATATCCCTTTGGTCAGCTGGGGTCAGCTGTCCCAGCCGTATCCCCTCCCAACTCCTTCTGCACCCCCAGCCTGCTCGCTGGTGGGGTGGCGTGAGAAGACTCTGTGTAAGCACTGCTCAGCAGTAACAAAAACATCCCTCTATTATCAACACTGTTTCCAGCACAAATCCAAAACATAGTCCCATACAAGCTACTATGGAAAAAAATTAACTCCATCCTAGTCAAAACCAGCACAAAGAGTAACTTTGAGTTTAGTTATTAAGGCTCTAAACCAGTGGGGAATCACATCTGTGCAAGAAGTCATAGAAGTGACTACAATGTGAGAACCACTGACTGCAGTGCCATGTGAGTAAAAGCGTCTTAGACCCATATCCACAGGGACCATTACATGCAGCAAATCAAGGAAAGTTGTCAAAACTCTACGTAACAGGAAGACTTGAACAGTTAGAGTCTCCTTTCAGAAATGCCGGTCATACCCATTCATAATAGAAATGGGATTCAACTGCATGAAATTCAACTGCAGCTGAAATTTCTAAAGTGAAGAACGATGTTGTGGGTAAAACCCAGTTACAGAGGAGGTTCTGGCTGACCTTTACAAAATAAATTACTGATAGACTTTCCTTGCTTTACTACAGCCGGTTGGGCATGTAATATCAGTTGCTATATTCTATATCTAGACTCAATCTTACTTTTTCTTAAAATGGATAAAGTCCTAACCTGCGGCATCTGAAGTCAGCCAACAGTAAATTTTCATCCCCTCTTTCAAAATTCAAGTGAAACCACTATCCTATCAGATACGTGAAAGTCTTTCCACCTTTATTAATGAACTTCAGACAAGTTTTTGTTTTGGGAAGGGTGACTTTTTCTAATCTAAGTTGGCTGTTCGATATCTTTTTCTACCCTTAGGATTTTGATCAGAAGGCTGAATTTTCAGTTTAGGCTTTAGGATACCATTCGTTCCAAAAGACACGGGATATCTTTTGGCTGTAATTAGGAAAATGGGGCCTTGGGCTGGGGTTTACATGCAGCTCCCGGGTGACCATCAAAACCAGTGCATAGCTTTTGTAATCCCTTTCCTTTGGGAAGGGGAAAAATGTTTAAAGCACCCCTGCTCAACTCTTCTGTTAGTCACTTCAGTAGTTTCTCTAGGCTTAACACTTACCAGTGATCCCAAAAGGGAAGGGATAGACCTGGACAGGGCATGTTACTAATCTGAATTTGATATAGCACTGAAATATCAGAAAACATGTTTTAGAAAACTATATTGGAAATATGAATGACTTCTTAATTTGTGGGTTTTTTTTCAATTTCTAGCTCAGATGATTCTGTGGCATATACTGCTTGTTTTCTTGAGCTCCCTTTTATAGCTGGAGAATTTGTGTGCACTCGTTAGCAGTAAACTGGGATAGGACTTGATATGTTTCTCTTGGCCTCAGGTTTGCTTTTCTTTGGAATACCTCTACTTTTTTAAGATTTATAAATATCCTGACCCATTTCAGTAAAACTGCAAGATCACTAGCAAGGGCATTGGCCAGTTCCTCCTTCCCCTTCTAGTAAATATGAAGTTTAACAGCCTCTAAGCAGCCTTTCTCTCCAGAATGTATCATCTTTTTTTGCTCAGGATGTCCTAGTTTTGCTCAGGAAGGAACATAAGAACTGCTGCTCTGCTCAGGGCAGGGGTCCTGCCAGCCCAGTTTCTGTTCTCCAGGAAAGATCAGTACCTTACGGAGGAATAGAAGAAATGAGGCATTGAAAAGAAGCTTTAAAATACATGAATTTGTTGAATTTATTCTAGCCATTGATCCAAACAATAAAACTCTCCCTTAGCAAATAGCACTCTCATATATGAAATAGTCTTTTTCATGGTTTTAGCAGCCTGACAGTCATTAGCTCTGTTTTATGCTAAAGCATAATAGGTACTTACTCATTTTCTCTCTAGACTCATATAAATTGCTGTATGAAATATAAAATTTTGATAAAAATGCAAATATAGCACCTACACACTCCTCTGTTCGTAGTAGAAAGTTTTTAACTTATTAGGCTCATGTACAATAAATCTTAATCTACTCTGCTACATACAGAAAATATTCTCCAGCTGTTGAAAACAAGCGTGAATAATGTTGGAGAAAGCAGAAGCTGACATAGATTAAGTGACCTTTCTAACAAAAGGAACAATAATTGTAAATTAAAGTTTCAATTACCCAACATACCTATGGATCAATATCTACAGATGAGTATCCTGTTGTGGCAATAAATACTAAGGGAAAGGTCATATATACAAGAGGAGTTTCTTTTTAAGTTCTCTTTCTTCAGCCTCTGGGATTTTTTTGCATTTTTTTGACTGTAATTTCGTGCGTGGAATTGTGTTTCTGTCCCCAAAACTAGAACTTCTTTTCCTTATCTTTGTTTCTGTTAACGTGCCCTTGGCCTCTCTCTGTTCTCCATCCCTCCTCCTGCCCTCACCACTGCTCACCTTCTCTGTCCCTGGATCTCTTCACTAGCAAAACTAATGCCATCCATTTATACTCTGCTCTCTGCTGCTGTTTACTTTTCTGATTTTCTCACTTTCTATTTCCACAGCATGCTCTTCATGTTAAATAATTTCTCTTTGTTTTATTCTTCCACTCTGAACTTTGATCTCTTATTTACACCTGGAAGGTTTTCCCCATTCAGTGGGGAAATAAGCTGTCTTCATTCATACCCTTTCTGAGAACTCGTCTCCTGTGTATGATTGATACTGATAAGCCATGCAAATGATTTTAGGTATTCTTAAAATGATTTACAGTTTGAGATAAAGTCGTCTTCAGCTCTGTAACATCTTATGTGTCTGTCTTGTACGTGATTATAGCTGCCTTGGGGCAGAGTTCCTGTCTTGGTTTCTTTTGTATGCAGCTCTGAGCATGTTGTTATCACTAAACAAGTCATGTTGTTACTGACTAATAGATGGGGTGTTTCACTTCTCTGTTTTCTTAATTTGAACCAGTGTTGAAAGGTGATTCCCTTTTTTAACTATTCAAAAATTATCTCACAGCTACTTTTATTCTCAGCCCAATGGAAACAAACAAGGTATTTTGTCAGCAGAAGCATTTTAGATAAAACGTACTGTTGGCACGACTACTGAATCTTGATTTAGAAGATTTTAGAAGAGACATTTTGAATGATTTCTAAATGAAATGCAGTGAATGATATGCTGTGTTTGCTTCAGAGAATGACTGACATGCAATCTAGAATTTCTTCACAGTTGTATAGTTATTGCTTTTGATTTTAATGTGAAATTCAAGCCACCACTATCAATTTGATTAATGAGGTAATACAACTTGTGACATTAAAAAAAGTTAAATGTTGATAAAGATAGCATTTGCCTAGGAAGCTGAAAATATATTCCAATTATTGCTGAAGAATTATGAAGTCTGGTCTCTTGAAAATGTTAGCACAATTCTTAATGTTACAACTTTAAATAATACTTGTCACCTGAATATTTGTGCAGTTCTCCATTCTGTAAGACTTTACTCTGAAATCTTAATCTCTGCAGGGGCAAAGAACTTTGTTACATAAACTAATTCGTTGTGAAGAAAGGAAAAGGGCATAAAATTGACACAAGAATAAGCAGAAATGCCACTCCTTTTGAAATCCACTGATTAGAATAGTTCTGAAAAAATTACATCTGCAATATGAATATGCAAAAAAGCATGTTGGCCTTTTTAATTTTAATATTCCATTTTCTTTTTGTATACAATATGTAATATTTTTATTATATTTAACTATTGTTAACTATTGTGGTAGAACAAAATGTTATCCATTTATAAGCAAACCCACCATTTTCTGTACGGGTAAAGAATGCAATTAGAGGCAGACAGCAGTACTCCATACAAAGTGTAGCTTAACACACACTCTATTCCAGGAGGTGATGTTCTTTCAACTGCAGAGGTGAAACAGGGGAAAAAAAAGGAAGATTTAGGAAGAGATTAGTGTGTAAGGGTAGATGAAAGTAGGGTATGTAACAGGAGGAATGGTAGAACTGAACCCTTCAATATCTGTCAGGTTTATAAATCCCTTTTTCTAGAGATAGTGGTAATAGCACCAAAGGAGAGACCTCCTCAGTGATACAGTCTCTACATGGTCCTTATTTTCTGTAATATCCTCTTAAGTATTCTAGCAGTGTTCTTTTAAAACACAGCTTCTCTTCTTTCCAAGGCAGATCAGTCTGGCCATCATTGTACTGTAGTCATCCAAACCAGCATATTTTCACAGATGGAGAAAAGCAGTATTGGTGGGAAGGTAGAGAAGATCACCAAACTAGACACTCATCTCAAGAGGAAGAAATATGGCCATATGCAATTAATTCATTTAGTATTCTTTTCTTTTCACAGTAGAGTAGAGCTATACTCTGAGAAAAATAATTTTGTTAGCTGTGAAAACAGTGTTGATTCCCACATGCTGTACTACAAAGTTGATGCACGTAAGTTAATATTTCTTAGTATACACTGACATGAAGTGCTTCTCCGTGGGAGAGGGAGTCCTCTATGCCAGAGTGTGTAGGTGTGTACAAGTATATATATGTGTGTGTGTCTGTGTGCAGCTCTGAGTTTGTATTCTCATCAGGCAAGAGGAATTGTGATTGGGAAAAACCAAAATTTTATCCCCATTTGCAGCTGCAAAGCTGAAGAACAGAGAAATTGAGCAATTTGAGGCCACAGAACTAATCTCTGGTGACAGAACTAGGACCTTCTGAGCCCAGAACTTCCCTCCATAGCAGGAGTGTTATTGCTGCCACTCTTCCAGCTCTCCACTTGCAGAATTACAAGCCTTGGACTAATCTTGTCCATGAGGCACGCTACAGGGCTATTAAGATTCATATCACAAAATACTTCAACTTTAAGGAAACAACATAGTCCTCAGTGTTGTCATCTTGCCTCCTGTCTCTTCAATGACTTGATTAATCTAAACTTGTCCTTAATGTAAGACTGGTGCTCCTTATGGGTTTTGTGTCTTTAATTACCCTTGGTTTAAGGAAGATTGGCTTGTTTTTTCAGTGCTCATGTAAATTCTTTATGGAAAACAAGACGCCTCAAATGGCATAAATTGCATGTTTTATCATCAGTTTTCTCCAAATGAATTGACAGTTTCTGAGATTTAAATACTTATAGTCCTACTGTCAGTTATGACTGTGAGCAGGCCCAACGGGATTCATGACTATGTTTGAATAATAAGATATTGCACAGAATGAACGAAAATGGCAAATGCCAGCCTTGTGCTGTTACTAAAATGTTGATGCACCAGAGGCATATAAAGTTGTGGCTGAAAAAAAGGCTTTGAAAGGGAAACAGGATATAGACAGCTGTGAATGAAGCTTCAAAAGAACAAAGTAGATGACCTGAAAGCAGAGCAGATTTAGCATATATCTTGCAGAATGAAAATTGCATCCCTCCCCTTCTCCCCACTGATATTTTGCTCACATGCTTTTAGAAAACAGCAGTGACAAGTTAATGCTTTACACCAATTAACATCTTCTCTATGTTAGACTTCAATGTTTCTGCATTCTTGATGAAATCTAAATTGCATGGTAAAACATTAAAATTATATTGTTCAAATTCTGTCATCTTCTTACGCTTGTGACAAATCAGAACCCATTTGCTTCTGTATTTTCACTCATTTCATTCAGTAGTTGCTACAATACTGATTGTCAGTTCCCATGCCCGGTAGGCTAGAGGGCTTTCATATGATGTTTGAACATGTACTAGTACTATCAGGCCCTAAAACCAAAATATTTTCCAAGGTTGAAGCACAGGTGTTGCATTTGTTTCACTGAATTTTTCATTTCCTCTTCAATTCAAAGTCCCATAGGGTGGATTTCCATCTTCTTGGTCCTGTATAAGAATTTCTCTTAGACTGTTGAATCTAGTATCTGGCTCCAGAGAAAATCCATTCTTCAGAGAAGCTGTCAATGTGCTGGCTCTGAATTGACTGATGCCATCTCTATGTTGATTTTCACATGCTCAATGTGCTTATGCCCTAAAATATGAAAGCTTTCTTTATTATATAGATAAAATCAGCAGCAGAGATATGTGGAATTATATTGCTTTTCTTGGTGTGTAGTATTCAAGTATAATGAATCTTTATTTTTTGCCTTTTAATCACTGGCTACTGGTATGGTGAACTCAAAAATAAAGTTGAGCACCAATATGTTTTAATGTAGCAGTGCATCAGGTTTTACTATTGTATTTTTATATCTAAATGATTTCTTCTTCATATTTCTGTCCTTGGTGTTCTACATTTTTATGTCCGGATGAAGCAGTTTTATGGTTGAGAGGTTTTTTCTAAAGCAAATGATGAATGTAGCTTTACACAAGAATTTTAATGCAATGGATGCATTCACTTATAGTAGAGCCTCAAAGACTCTTTGACAGCAAAATGAAAATATATTAGTTTGTCATTAAAGGAATTTTGAATTTCCTACTCACTTAGATAAATGCAGCAAAGTATATTTTTGAAATCTCATTAGTTAAGTTGATTCCAGTAGAGTTGTACATTGTTAAATACGATAAAACGTAACATTAGACCCTTGACTGAAAAATACAGTACAGAAACAAACTGGGATTGATTTGTTGGGGTTTTTTTTTCTGCACCCACATTTTACATATGATCAGCGTGATTTTAGGTGGGTTAACTTAAAATCTTACATAGATATTACGCAAAAAATGACTTTTGCCCCAGTTTTCCTTTTAAGTGCAAATACAACTATGAGATAAATCACTCTCATTAGCTGGTGGTCACACTAGGCCTGCTACAACCACATCACCTAGCCAGCAGACAGACACCAGTAGTAAACAAGGATTTTTTTTTAATTTCTTTTTTTTTACTATGTTGATATCTTGCACCCTGTGCTGCTTCCATGTTCCTGCCTTCTTTTGGTTCATCAGCATTTGTGGTCTTGTTTCTGGAGTTTGTTTTCTGTCAAACATATCCCAATACGGTCAAACATATCCCAATACTCTCTGCTTTTACACTGCATTATTATCATAGAGTCTTCAAGAATTGATAGGCATTGGGGTGGTTGTGGTGAAACCTTGAAAAGATGAAACACTTTAAATGGAAAAAAAATATACTAAAGAATTTTAAAAAGTAGATCCCAAATTCATTATTAAAAACAGTAGTATAAAATCCTACTTTTGAGAAACCTGACTTGTGATTTTTGTATATTTAGGATTCACAGTGCAGTATCACAGTGTACCATTTTACATGTCATTAATTTTAATCAATATCAACAATATGTTGAGCATTGACTTTGTTATTGTGGTGGGTTGACCCTGGCTGGACGCCAGGTGCCCACCAAAGCTGCTCTATCACTCCCCCTCCTCAGCTGGACAGGGGACAGAAAATATAACGACAGGCTCGTGGGTTGAGATGAGGACAGGGAGAGATCACTCAGCAGTTACTGTCAGGGGCAAAACAGACTCGACTTGGGGAAATTAGCTTAATTTATTACCAATCCAATCAGAGCAGGGTAATGAGAAATAGAACCAAGTCCTAACACCCCTTCCCCCCACCCCTCCCTTCTTCCCAGGCTTAACTTCACTCCTGATTATCCTCTACCTCCTCCCCCCGAGCGGCGCAGGGGGACGGGGAATGGGGGTTGCGGTCAGTTCATCACACGT
>WAAD01022911.1:65939-158705 GCA_013389945.1 Fregata magnificens
GCTACCACCATCGCCGATGGGCTCGGCCTTGGCCAGCAGTGGGTCCGTCTTGGAGCCGGCTGGCATTGGCTCTATCAGACATGGGGGAGGCTTCTAGGAGCTTCTCACAGAAGCCACCCGTGTAGCCCCCCCCGCTACCAAAATCTTGCCATGCAAACCCAATACAGTTATTTCTCACTTAAATAAAATATTTATCTCTGGATCAGCTTCATGCAGGTACAGCCTTTGCTAGCTTGCATTTCTGCAGTGTCATTTTATCAGATTTGTTACTGGTTGAATATACCCTATTCAGAAACAACTAGGAACATAAAAGTAACCAGTGATACTGGACTGTCATTCTTTAAAATGTCCTTGCAGAAAACTCAAGGGAAAAAGAATGGTAAAATGAATTAACGGTATGTGCTTTGCAGCAAGTCGTTCTAATGGTCATTAGTTATCTCTTCATCAAGGCTGTAATACTGTCCCCGAGAAACAGGGATTTTTGAGCATTGGTTTTAAGGAGATGGTATGATAACAAGGATGGTAATAATAGTAAAATTTTGTCTGACAGTCAAGAAATGGTAACACAAGCAGATGGAGCACTTTCAGCAGGAATAAAGAGTAGCGGGAATGACATGCCTGCCCCAGAATCCCATTTATTCATCTGCTGCATTTTTGAACCTATATGAATTTGACTAAAATTTATGTTATCTTCACCTATTATTATGTTCTTGAAGCCATCTTACATATCTGCAGATGCTTTTGCACTTGCATCCTTCTGTAGCCATGTCCAGTCAGTCCTCTGTATACAAAGCAGATGCATCAGAAGGATCTAAGAGGAGTTAGGGTTTCAGGCTTCTTGCAAAAGGTATGCAGTGTTTAGTTTGAAATCAGTACGTTTAAACATTTCATGCCAATTTCTGTTAGTAAATATGAAGAGCTACAGTTTAAATTGTCCTTTGTGAACATGTGAACACATTGAAGATATCAGGCTATTAATATTTTACATTTTAGCCTTCTGCCAAAGACAAACTGAAAATAGGTCCAGTTCCAGACAACACTGCTTGTCCTACTGAAAATATTCTATTGATCGTCTGATTGGACATCCCTAGGCCCTTTTTGGTTTTAAACCAGAACAGACTCTCTATCTTCTATTCATTTGTCATCACTAATTAATAATTGCTGGTAATGTTGTCCCCCAAACATCTTTTCCCTCTTTCATTAAATATAGTTAGGGAAGAGGTCAGTATATACTCTCTTTCCCAGGTTGCCCATACCACTGGAGACAATTGAGTGAATATACAGGTTTCTGAAGAGCTGGCAGACTGGTTGGTGATTGGTGTTATCTCCTAGGAACTAGCTTTGTGCAGGGACAGCTCAGAGCAATCAAAGTTTAGGACTTCATGAGCACATTGCACAAATGCATCTATACTTTTTTGAGGGTGGGGGGACACCTGGCTTCAAACTGACTCTCTGTAGTCTATCACCAGCTTGGGTCAAAGGTGGGTTGCGAACTCCACGCCAATCCTGACCACACTGACCAGTTGAAGCCCTGGCCTTTGCCCCACACCCCTGATCTTCAGGCTCTGGGGGCCTTTGGTAGGGCTTCATCTTGCAGTTTCTAAGTGGTACATGAGCCAAATGTCACAAAGCTGATACTTATCCAGTTCCTCCTGGGGTGTCTCTGCGTACGTTCCCATGCTTCCATTTCTAGGAGGATTTTCATTTGCTCACTTTCATGATACTGTGCCTATGGTAATGTAATGCAAACACCCAAGCCAAGCTGGCTTCCTACAGACAGGTGTATTTATTACAGGAACAAGTCAAACCTCCTACAGTGTCTGATTATTTGGGGCTTTGCCCTTCTTGGGAGTGTGCCAGCGCCCTTCCTTGCCTTAGATGCTAATTGGCTCATTTAAAGGATCTAGTAAAATGATAGACTAGGGACTCTTTCAAAGGTGATAAAAACAATTATTGGTGCTGGTAGTTATTCTCTTTTGCATATTTTCCTTTACAACCTTGTGAGGTGTGGAACAGGGCCTAAGAAGGATTTTTTTGTGTGTGTGTACAGAGACATTTTCACTTTCATTAAGAATAAACGGGGGACATATTACAAAACATGGTATTGAGACATTATTTGACAGCATTCAGGTACGTTGTTGAATCTTCCCAAGATGACATGATGTTCAACTAGTCTCATTCTTTGTGTAAAACCAGAAAATGTACAGAATTACTGAAATGTTCACTGCTGAAACATAAAGCATAATGCAGGGACATGAATAAAATGCAGATCAGACCAAGCTACATAGAAGTACTAAATTACTTTTGTGCAGTGAACCCACAATATAGTTAACAGTGTGTTCAGGAACATGGATGTAACTCCCTATAATATTATTTAATGGTTGTATAGCTTGGTTTTATAATTTCTATATCTATATGTTTCTAGAAATAAGAAAACTGAAGAAATTCAAAATGGCTCAGTCAACAAATTCGCTAAAAGAAAGGAAGAAATTGAGCAAAGTAGAGATGTGTTTTCACAATGCTGCAGAAAGACGGGGTGTACAGCATTACAAGAGTGACCACTTTGTGGCAAGAGAAGTAATGTGCAGGGAATGAGGCGGCATAATTAACGGGGAGGTCCCAGTTGACTGGAAGCTAGCCAATGTGACGCCCATCTACAAGAAGGGCCGGAAGGAGGATCCGGGGAACTACAGGCCAGTCAGCCTGACCTCGGTGCCCAGGAAGATCATGGAGCAGCTCATCTTGAGTGAGCTCACCAGGCAGGTGCAGGACAAACAGGGGATCAGGCCCAGCCAGCATGGCTTCATGAAAGGCAGGTCCTGCCTGACCAACCTGATCTTCTATGACCGGGTGACCCGCCTAGTAGATGAGGGCAAGGCTGTGGATGTTGTCTACCTGGACTTTAGTAAGGCCTTCGACACGGTATCCCACGGCATTCTCCTGGAGAAGCTGGCAGCTCACGGCTTGGATGGGCATACACTTTGCTGGGTAAGAAACTGGCTGGATGGCCGAGCCCAGAGAGTGGTGGTGAATGGAGTGAAATCTAGTTGGCGGCCGGTCACGAGCGGTGTTCCCCAGGGCTTGGTTCTGGGGCCGGTTTTGTTCAATGTTTTCATCAATGATCTGGATGAGGGGATTGAGTGCACCCTCAGCAAGTTTGCAGATGACACCAAGCTGGGCGGGAGTGTCGATCTGCTCGAGGGAAGGAAGGCCCTGCAGAGGGATCTGGATAGGCTGGATCGATGGGCCGAGGCCAACTGTATGAGGTTCAACAAGGCCAAGTGCCGGGTCCTGCACTTTGGTCACAACAACCCCATGCAACGCTACAGGCTTGGGGAAGAGTGGCTGGAGAGCTGCCCGGCAGAAAAGGACCTGGGGGTGCTGGTCGACAGCCGGCTGAACATGAGCGGGCAGTGTGCCCAGGTGGCCAAGAAGGCCAACGGCATCCTGGGTTGTATCAGGAATAGTGTGACCAGCAGGAGTAGGGAAGTGATCGTGCCCCTGTACTCAGCACTGGTGAGGCCGCACCTCGAGTACTGTGTTCAGTTTTGGGCCCCTCAGTACAAGAAGGACACTGAGGTGCTGGAGCGTGTCCAGAGAAGGGCAGCGAAGCTAGTGAAGGGTCTAGAAAACAAGTCTTATGAGGAGTGGCTGAGGGAACTGGGGTTGTTTAGCTTGGAGAAGAGGAGGCTGAGGGGAGACCTTCTCGCTCTCTACAACTACCTGAAAGGAGGTTGTAGTGAAGCAGGCCTTGGACTCTTCTCCCAAGAAACTGGTGATAGGACGAGAGGGAATGGCCTCAAGTTGCGACAGGGGAGGTTTAGATGGGACGTCAGGAAGAATTTCTTTACCGAAAGAGTGGTTAGGCATTGGAACAGGCTGCCCAGAGAGGTGGTGGAGCCATCATCCCTGGAGGCATTCAAAGAAGGTGTAGACGTGGCACTCCAGGGCCTAGTTTAGGAGGCACGGTGGTGTTAGTTGATGGTTGGACTTGGTGATCTTAGAGGTCTTTCCAACCTTAATGGTTCTATGATTCTATGATTCTATGATAATGATAAGATGGAAAAGAGTAGATGTGTAAAGAATGATGCAAAAAGAAGGTATGCTGTTTGGCGAGAGAGGAATTACATGATGACCTATAAAATTAGAGAGGAAAGAAAGATATGATGAAGTGAAATTGGATTTAATGAGGTAGAAGAAAGGTGATTAGGGACAGAAGAAAAATAGAATTTAGTGATGAGAAAATCCTATTAAGTTATCCAGTAAATCTTCTTGCCACTCAAGGTTTTCCCTTCTTTCTCCTCATTCACCCCAGGATATTTTCCAGGGTAGTTGTCTCAATATGTAACCATACAGGAATGCCATTTTCCTTATGAAGCACTTCACCGTCTCTCCATAGGACCAAGAACTGTGTACTCCTGCATGTAGTCACAGCCTTCAGGACTGTAGTCTACACAGCATGTTAGCGCTTTGTCAAGAACATGTTTTAAGTGACTGGGTTAACTTTTTTTAAAGGCTCTTTTGTTTAGGGTTTTTTTTTGAGGGGGATTATATCTGTTCGGTATATCAGATACTGCATATGAAATAACCATCTTTCCAATAATCTCCATTGCATAAGTTAAATCTCTGAACGTGGTACTGTTCACTTGCTTTTAACATCGTTCAGTTCCATATTACAGCTTTTTTAAATGTGAACAGAGTAGATAGATAGGAACAGCGATATAGTGCACGTAGCAGATGGCTTTCCATTAGGAAATGATCGGTTTATCTGAATTATACTCAGAAGGTAAAGTGCACAGTATTTGTGGAGTCTCTTTGCTTTCTTTTCTTGATGGATAAACAGGAAAATTCAACACTTCGTGCCTTAACAAAACCACTCCTAAGACAATCCATCAAAACAACATTTACAATGCAGCTGCTATTGCATTCTCAGTGCGTGACCTTTCTGCCTTGATGTCATGTCATTGAGACCTCATTTGGCAAGAATTTGCCTATTGGTTAAAATTGGGTATGTTTGGACAGCAGGATGCCAGCAAAATTACATATTACCCATAAAAAGTGGTTTAACAAAACAAGCCTGGAAAGACTTCAAGGACAATTCACGCTTTACTGGTCTGAAACAGGGCTCTCTTCAAGTCAGTGAGCTAATAGAGATGGGGGGGTGTAATGGAGGGGTGTCCTGAAAAAGCAGTACAACTAAACTGCAAAGTTTTACTGTAGTTTAATTTGCATATAGAAAGCTTTCCTGTGAAGTTACAGTAGATATGATGCACTCACTGATGCATCAGTCTTAAGGTGGTGCGTTTTACACAGTGGAAGGCAGCTAAATTGACCAGCGTTTCTGGAGGTCTCCTGATCTTTTAGTGATGACTGGTCACCAGTTGTTAAGTTGTTGGGTTTTTTTTTTTTTATTATATTTCCTTTGGCAATAGTTTTAGATCTTCTGAAAGACTTTTTTGAAGACTATTTCGCAGGAAAAAAGAAATCTAAACTAAAGTTAATGCAGTTGTCATAAAAGAAATATGTTGGTTTAGTCAAATCATAAAACTTCTTGGAGTGTACTGTTATGTTTATCCTACAAACTGGGAATACTGAGCAGAAATAAATGTATACCAACCAAGTCTTCCACCTCTGTGTCCTTCATGGGAAAACTTTTTGAGTGTTGCAATTCCACAAGTCTATTTGTTCAGCTTGAAGTACATTTCAAAACTGTTCTGGTCAATTAGATAAGCCTGATGTTGCTCAGCAAAGTTCTCAATTTGGAGTGCCATAAAGTTGCAAGGAAGTTCCCTTAAGCAGTAGTCCCCATGACGTGGAAGGTGCTGAAATCAAAACTGAGCAAGCTGCTTTGCTTTCCTATAGTCTCTGGCTGATAACCCTGTCTGCATGAATTCGTGTTACTCACCTATTGTCACACTGAAGATGCAATTGGCAGCCTTTTTGGAGAAATGGAATTGTTAACTTACTTTAACAAGAGAACCAATATCCAAATAAAGCCTGCGTACCAGGATTTTGGAAATGTGTGTGAATATGAAGTAAGAGCATTCCTAGTGACTGTGAAAAAGAAAAAATCCTGAAGTAATGACATAATTTAAAGAGAGAAATAAATGTATACTTTTAGCTCTGTGCTGTATCTGTTTCTTAAATACTTGGTATTAACAGTAAGGGCTCTGCATATTAATCCTAAAACCTTTCTTTACTGGGAAGATGATGCACACAGGGGCTGCTATGCCAGCTGTTTCTCCAGCAGTATGAGTACAGTCTGTGTTTTTAGTGATGGACCAAACACCCATTCTTTTACCAGTGATTCTTGCATCAGGTTCTGGGCAGGTTCCTGCTGTGTGTGTGCACCAAAAAGTCAAATTGTATGTGAAGTGAAATTTGAAAAGAAGACAGCAATAAAGAATTTTTTAAGGAATATAAAATAAAACATCATAGCTGTTGAAAGCTAAAGGAAGCTTGAAGTGGCAAGAAGAGAGGAAGTATTCTAAATTTATAATGAAAATTAATTATGCATTCATTGCATTTGAAGAGGTCAGACATGATGAATTTAAATAGTACATGAGAATGAAGGCCATCTCTTATATTAAAGGCATTACAACAGGGTGATGTGAGGAGAGGCAGAGAAATAAGGGAAGCAAAGGGGGAAAATTGCAACATTGAGGCAGTAAGTAACAAGAACATTAAATCGAACAGATCTGCTTTGTGACCTAATTGATTCATGATTTTCAGGCAATTCAAAATAATGATAATTTATTAGCCATAAAATTATACTGGAAAAATGTTTAAAGCTGCTGAGAAAGTTAATAAAAGAAGGAATTTCAAAGTGAATTCTCACCAGCTTGCAGCAACCTTTACAACTTCTGTGCAGTGGAGTAATTCTTTCTTAAAATTTTGTTCCTTTCTTACATATAGTTGCTATATATACTTCTTTTTTTTATAGGGAAAATACTGTGGTTTTTTCTGGTTTTCGCAATCTCCTGTCACATCTGTCCGGTTTTCACTGCCCCAGTTCATTTGTGAATATAGTGCATGAGCAAAGAGATTAAGCACAAGCCTGTGTAAATGCCCTATAGGATAATTAGCTGTAGGGCTAAAGCAGAGTATGTTGCTCCACTTTCTGGGTTACTGGAGCAGAGAATTATTCTTTGCAGGGATAGACTATACTGAATAACACCGATAGAAATACAGCGTAACCTTTCTGCTTAACACTGTTTTAATATACATATTCTGGGGCATATGAAGATATTGCATTACTCAGCCACCTTTCAGTTTAGAAACGCAGATACTTTGGAGCTGGGGACCCTATACATTCCATGCGGAGTCAGGCAATACTTACATTGGCATCTAAACGCTGGTGTCAGACTCAGTAGTTTATTTTGACTCCAAGTATTGCTGTGCAGCTTGAGGAGACGCAAATAATATGTGGATAGTAGCGTGACTAGGAAGTCAGAAATTCACACCGACTTCCCTAGCAAAGGCATACCTTTAATTACGGAAATTCAAGGTGAAGGGAGTCCTTCAAGAATTTCATTTGTATGACCCTGAGCTAAGCATCGTCGACGGAAAGTGAAATCAGAAAGGCTTATTGGTTAAGAAGCGGGAAAAAAGATTGAACAGCAAATCATAAATTGTCACCTCAGGCTTTTACAAAATAGCACATAAGAGAAATAAAGAGTGTTTTTCCCTAGAGGGTGATTTCATGTACCTAGTTGTCCATGGGGTGCAAGGTTACCAGAACAGGATACGGTACCAGATAATTCCCCTGTGGCAGCTGTTATGATTCACTAGTTTTAATATTATCCCCAATGTAACTTGAGGGAATTCTCCAGCCAAGCTTCTAAAGCATAGCGTGTAACCTAATAGCATTATTGTTTTTATTTTTTTATCACAGGCATGTTTCTTTGTTTACTTACAGTCAATCTCTATACTGAAAATGGTACTATAATTCCTATAGCCACAATTAGATAATCACAGTTAGATTGAATCAATACCCATTCTTCTGAAGAATATTATACTGAAATTGTGGAGTATGGCTCTCTTCTTTGTCCTGACAAATGTAATTATCACTACAGTGCTGGTCCAAAGTCCACCTAATTCATATAATAAGTTTTTTAATAATAATAATTAATAATATATTAATAATAGATAAGGTAACGGTTGGACTTGTTGATCTTGAAGGTCTTTTCCAACCTAAATGATTCTGTGATTCTAAGTTAGTATTTAACACATGTATGCTGTCCTCGTATGTTAGAATCCTAAGTGTTCAGCGTGGTTATCTATTGATAACTAGTTATTGCACTGTGTTTGTTGAAAATCCTAACAAGCTTAACAGCCAAGAAGGGGGTTGTTGGGCTTTTATCACATGGGAGTTTTGATACCTAATAAGGAGTGGGGGCTTTTCATGTTATATTTCCTTAATATATGGGTGTGTATGCCATGGTATATGGCTTAATATCTAGGGTATGTAGGTTCTATATACCCTAGAAATGAGCGTAATTGTTATTCTGAGGGTAGAAAATTTCTGTGGTATTTCTCCTTACACCCAAAGTGCTTGATGTTCCTTTCCTCAAGCTTTGCTTTGTGTTTTCAACTGACAAATGGTTGAGCTGGCATGGTTCTACTAAAAATCATCAGTGGTGAAACCACTGGTATTAACCTGTCATATTTTCTTTGAGGACTTCACAGTTCACTCCCTTAACACTGAAAAACTGATTTACATCGATTTACCACTAGGAAGTTTTCTTTTGCAAGGCACTTCAGCACAACTGTGTGATAGCCTGCTAGCACCTATGGGTGTTCCTAATTTACTGATGATTTCATGGAGCCCAAATATATTATCAGGTGTAGATCTTGGTGGGTTCCTTTTGATGAAGTCTGAGAGTCTTCACTGTGATTACGCATTAGCTTTAAATCAGCTTCCTTTGTGCAGCAGTTCATGCAGTAGATAAAGTGAGATTATATACAGTGAGCTATACTGAAGATAGGCTTACCTTGTCAAACAGGCAAGTCAAGCACAAGATTACAAAACACACCATCGCTTTCTGATTCAGTTATGTTAGTTAGCGCCTTTGCAATATCAGTCAGCTCTGTCAGCTTTTCATTTGCCCCATGAACAAAGTTGTGGTAACCAAATGGAGATAATACTCTCCCTTCTCCGTGAAACTCATGTGTGGGTAACGCTTTGGCTGGGTAGAGCTGGCAACGTGTATATCCCCCAGCTGCGGCTTCTCTTCCGTGGCTCAGGTGTGCTGCATGCAAGTGCTCTGCTAGCTTGTGGCCAGCATGTGGAGTATGGGAAGTGCAGAGAAGCTGCTGCAGCTTAGGAGCTGCTGATCTTGTGGTAGGAGATGAGGAGGCAGGAGCCAAAGGAGCCAGTTGCGGGGAGAAGGTTGGATATTAGGTAGTTTTGGGAAAAGGAGTTATAGATGTCCATGAGAGAGAAATACTAAGAAGAATATGGTGGGCAATCAGCAGGCCAGACCAGGCAGAAGTTTGTTTCTTGGAGAGGCAATACATAAAATAGGATAATCATCTCTTGTTTTCAACTTGCCATTTTAATGCTCTTCAAGGGCATAATTTGATTCCAGTCATGACTTAAGTTTTGCCTTAAGATTGACTTTAAAATTAAAATCCTATCCTTTTTCAAGTTCTTTGGGGTTTTAAAATGTTTCTATATAATATCTCTCATTTCAGTGCCTCTGTCCTCACCAGAAGTAGATTTTTTCTTTTAAAAAAGGCACAACAGGGAAAAATCCTTCCCTGCTAGGACCCAGTCAAATTTTCCTCATCAGTTAGGTTGACAGCAGGTTTAGCACATTTATTAATTATGAGTGCAATTTGTTAGAACCAACAAGATCCCAAACCTTTAGGAGGCCTAGCGTGATTATAAATAAATAAAAAAACCTTGAAAAATGCTTCAAGTCAAGAGCTCAGCAAACAAAAAGAAGGGACTCTACTTTGAGACTATGCCAATAAAGTGGAGAGTACCTTCCCTTTTTGAAAAATTATGCCAGGTATGTTAGCAATACATTAATGATCTACAAGTGTATATATAGTTTTTTGCTTGCTAGAGGTTCATCAAAACAAAACATGTTATGAACTTGTATATGAATCTCCTTGTGAACATCTTCTACCTTCAGGACTGGCAGTAGTTCTGTGCCCTTTCTTGTGTGTCTGATTGTATTTCCAGCTTTTGGGCACCTGTCTACGCTACTCAGCAGATAAACTTTTGCAACAGCAGCGATTACTCTGGGAAGTTGGTTCTGGGTTGGCACATGCTCTTCTTTTTCAGGAGGATGGATGCTCTCCAGGCCCTTACAGGGATCTCTGCAGGTCATCTATCTAGTTAAACTCCCTACTCAAAAAACGCAACCACCTTCTTCAAAATTACCATCCATCATAATTAACCAAAAGGGGAAGGTTCGTTTTCAGACATCAGTTTCCATGTTGCATTTGTTACCTAACAGACTACTTATTGAGCAGAACCAAAATACTAATGCTGGGGACATCAGTTGCCATAAATTACTACAGTGCTGCTTTTTGTATGCCAATGGATACGAGAGATTTGGGTGCTAATCAGCTGTCATGGTCAACTACTGTGTTTAGAGAATCTTAACTGTTCTGTGTTAGAGGCAGGCAGTGTGGCAATTTAGTTAGATAGCAATAAGATTATTGATTTCAGATCTTGAGAGACTTGTTAAATATATCATGAAGGCCAGTATTCATTTATTTTTTTTTTATGAACAGATATCAACACTGAAACAATGGAAGTGGAGTGTACAGTGGCAATGTGAATAAACCTCATGTTAATGTCTTCAGAAGAAGCAAATACCTGTTTGTAACAAGCACAATCATATTTTCTGTCCTGACCTGCCCTGTGTCTCCATATTTACAAGTATTTATGGTTTCCATGAGTTCCATTTTTATATACCTCACCCTGTGAACATACACCTTACAGTGCTGTAGCCACTCCATTCCTTAATACAAAACCAGTATGAACAGTTGTGTCTTCTCTTACTGTCTTGGGATAAGTATATCTGTATTTTCTTCTACAGCAGGGAATTTGCATCCAATAGTTGCCTTACCTCTATCCCATTGCTATACATTCTGCCACGACAAGCAGAAAATAATGTAATGCAACCAAATAATCTGCTCATCACTGACAGCAGAACTTCAGAAATGAAAATTTTTTTTTCCATAACTAACCTGGATACCCTTTTCTCAAGGAAATGTAAGAGCACTTGGGCAGTGAACTGGACTAACCTCTTTGTCACACCAATGTTGAAAAGGGTTCTGTGGCTGCATTTCTGGGACAGTTCCAGTGAAATTCAGGGAGCTACTCCAGCTATACAGCTTTGTAAAACAGAGCTGAATTTGACTCATTAACATGTTTTTCTTCAGATCTGAGGTTTGATTGCGTCGATGTGCTGCTCTAGTGTGCTGCTTTTGTAACTGTATTCGTTTCTTTGAAGTTGCATATATGACAATGACATACTGTCAAGGTAGGTCAGACCCACAGAGGTGTATGAGATAGTCAAGAGGAGGATTTTGTGGGCTGTGAAAGTGTCTGTGACCCAGAAAGTAGCACAGAAGTGCATTTACTCTGTGCGCTGATGACATATTCACTCTGTTTTTTCAAGAACTCGGTTACTTGCCTTCCCGCTCTATTATGTTTATTGGACAATTTCCACATAGTTCATGATCAGCAGAAAACTGAGGTCATACCGTTAACATTTTCTGGCATTCATAGCTAGACACATTTTTTTCCTCTTTTAACAGAAGACAGCTTTGAAATAAATAAATTAAAAAACCCTAAAGCCAATTGTAGTACCTTGTAGGTCAATGACTTGGTTTTCCAAAAAATGGTTCTGCCTGACAATACCTATTGGCAATTGCTCAGCCATTCTGAAAATCAAGGCATCTGCTTAGGTACATGAGTGTAAATACCACCGTCTGACTTGAGGATTCTATGTTATTTGTATTTTTTTTTCCCCATAATTTCTTTATGTCTTGGAGGGTCTTTTCCCTGACACAGAAGTTAACAACCAAAGAAAACAGACTCACATCTGAGTGTCTAAGTATAAACCACCAAAAAAGTGAAGGAGTCTCAGGTTTTGGACATTTAATATCTGAGCTGTTCGTCTTTGTCTGTCTGTGAAGTTGCTGCATTGACCCAAAGGTCTGTGGGATCAGTTGAAAGGCTGATAATTGTTTTAAAACTGATACTCAGTTTTAAAAAAGCCCTAACTGCTTTGTGCAACCACTCCTGATTTTCAGTAAGAACTATTCTCTTTCTGAATATTTATGTTGAGATTCCTGAAGGACCAGATGGTAGAGGATTCACTCAGTGACTGACTTTCAGGCTGCCCTGGACTTTAGAACTTTTGATTTCAATTCTGGTTTAGTTGTGACCATTTATGACCATATTAACAAAGTAGGTTAGTTTAAGTGTGCGTCAGAGTTGAAGTCTACATTGTTCTTTAGAGTTTTAAGACACAAAGTAGATATATAGTGAGCATAGTTACAAACATAATTGCTAGTACTTGAAAAACTTCTCCAAATAAGTTGAGGTTAGTTTTTTTTAAATACGATTTTTTAAATTCTCAGGTAGTCAGAGAGATGTTGTCCTATTATCTGGGTATTCTAGAGGTTGCATCATTTTATACTGTATTATGTGTATGTATAAAATATTCTTATAAATATAATTGTATTATTAAAAGGGCTAGCATCTAATGAAAGAGTTGTTTTAGGAATTTTGAGATTAATTCAATATTCAGAAGGTTGATCCTTTATCTCAAAGCTTTGTGCTCTGCCTTGCATTTGCCCTGCAGAGTCCTCTTCCTCTGCAGTCCTTTCTCTCCTGTCATTGTCCTCAGTGACTCTGGTCTGCCCTGGCTTTCTCCTGTGGTCTCTTCTTGCTTTCCCAATCATTTGTGAAGGCTTGAGTTGGGAAGGAGACTGTTCCACATTTGGGTGATTACAGCTTTCATTTCGGGTATGCAGATCAGACATGATGCTTCACAGTTGTAGATCATTTTTCCCCTCTGCCACCCACCCCACACGTGGTCTGTGCTGCAGGACGGCTGCTCGGTCTGTACCAGGAGCTGCTCTTGTTCATTACCTTTTATCTCATTACGCCTCAAAGCCAGAAAGGCATCATTTCAGCCACTGTCTGCTCCTGTGGTTCAGGCAGTACAGAACCAGGAAGGTTTCACAGGACTCATCTGTGGACAGCTGTGTTTAATGATGCTCTTCTGTGGATTTTGGAAGATCCTGTAGTTGAAATGATCATAATTCAGTCTTTACAAATGCTTTTGTGAACATTTCATAGCCATGCCCAAGCCGTTCTCCATGTTTCGTGCAGACAAGGAGAGATTATTTCAAAGGAAACATTCTGTGCCTTTCTGGATGACATCCTTCTGCTTCCCAACCATTTTTTTGTTTGCTTCCCCCCCCCCCCCCCCCCNAATTCCATCTCTTCCTCCTTCAGAGACAGATGGTGAGCTGGTGATGCTAATGAGCTCCCTGCTGCCCAGGGAAGGCAGCCTGAAATGCTTTGTGTTCTGAGAACTAACAGACTGAGCACCCTCACTAAGGATGTAACACATGTGATGAAAGGTTTGATGCACAAATACTGTAGCAGACTTTCTTCACAGGCACCTATGAACCGTGTTTCCCCAAGAGAACAACTTCCTGAAACAGCCTACCTAATAGTCCGATCCTTACTGTGTTTATTGGGGTATTGCTCTGAATGGTACAATAATTTCTCTCTTTTATGGAGATGGAGAGAGCATTAGGTTGTGGACACATGGCAATTGAATGCCCTGCTTCTCTGGCATTAGCACACTGAGAAATGAAAACAAAGAGCACCTGCTGTTCCTCAGAATGAGTCTTTGAACATTATAAAAACTTTCTTGGCAGAAAGCCATTCTTTTCTGGGCTGACTTTAAAAAGAATGCAATTAATTATAGGAGCCTCAGACCTCTAAGGTAACAAAATGTAATTATCCAGGGATTCACGATGGATTCAGTTATGTCTTGTTTAAACTGTAACAGGATTGTCAAAACTGACTTGTACTAAGTATGCAATTAAAGACAGGTCCAGTTGGCCTGGAAGTCTAACGGTTGCAGTCGTGTCGCCAGTCCAACGCTGACTACAAAGTTCCCGAGTGGTGGTAGTTATGTGGATTCAGCAAGATCATGAGGAGTTTTTCACAACCTAATGAATTGGTTACGATTCTGAGAACTTTCGTAATGGATTCATTAAATGTTCTCTCTCCAACAGAGATCACAAAGAGAGACATATCCCTTTCTCCACACTCAGCAGAAAAACTGCAGTGACTGAATTGTGAAATGTGAAACATTCACTTTTTGTGTTTAAAACCGAATAAATACTAGTATCAGAGTATCTGTCTTTTAATGTGAGATCTCTTTCTCAAGAAACGGCATTTTGCCACTGGAATGGAGAACATTGAAAAACCCAGACTTCGCCTTCAATTGCTACATAGAGATATATCACTTAAGTTTAGGGGATGGATAGTAAATCTAACTCTAACCTGACCAACTACTATAGCTGATAAAGAGGCGTTGGTCTTTTATCAAAGCAGGTGCTTTGATATCGGTTGATGCAGAATAGTACCCAGTCCACATTTAAGTTAATTACTGTATACTAGCAAGTAACAGATGTGCTGCAGATGGCTAGGGTGATTAAAATAAAAAAAGCTCACAAATAAAGATTTTACAGGTTTGGAAGCTAACAATAAATAAATGGGTTAAAAAGCACTATATTAAAACTCAAATATTTTAGTAATTGAACTAAAACCATACTTGTTTCCTTATTATCAGTCAGTTGCTGCGAGTAGGTTTAAAACAAAATAATAAGTTATAGACGTAAGCAGAGATGGTTTTCCCATTTGAATTTACTAGTACTATGCCAACAGTTACTCTGGGAAAATGTGTGTGTACTCGCTCCTTGGTTCTGTGCTTTCACCAGCTTTCAGTAAGAACATAAAATGAGGGTCAGTCTGAAAGTGGCTGATGGTCTTTTTTTTTAGAATGTACATTTACATTTACTGAAATGAAAGCTTTTTACAGGAATGTACTGGTTTCACCAAGAATGCTTTTACAAGCATTTCTATTTTATGACTGGAAATTCCACCCTTAAAGGAGAGGGAGCCATGAGATAGGCGAATACCTATCTCAGAAGCAGCAAGGTGGTCCTGTAGGCAGTGTAGGATCAAGAAGATGAACCAGAGGTTCCCAGAGGACGAGTAGGTATCTTCACCATAAGGTTTTTTTCTCTTCTGGGATGTTGCTCCTTCTCTGGTTTTTGTCGTTTTGGGTTTTTTTTGAGAAAACCTTGGCAAGCCTTATTTCATCTTTATTTTCATCCTAATTCAAACCATGGCAATTTATGGAGTCTCAAAACTTTCATATGACAAGGAAATTGTTTCCTGCCTGGCTGTGAGAGGCGTCATTGTAAGGTGAGAAAGATGATGAAATGTTACTAAAGGAAATGATACAATCTCAGTAATTTAAGCATGTATGGGTAGGTTGACACAATTTCGAAATTAATAATAAAAATGTAGATCACCTTGCTGTGAGGTCTGATCAAGAAGAACCACTTAGATAGATACGTGATGTAACATTGAATTAGCCTAAAGGAGCTTAGTATATTCAAGGTACTACACTAAGTAACATGTACAGAAGACCCATGTACTGTGGTACTCTGGACTGGATTAAAAAAAAAAAGAAAAAGAAAATTAATCTTTTAGAAATTGTTCATAAGCTTTTGTTGTGGTTTTTTTTTTTTTCTCTTGGGATTGCAAGTGGTACTTAATCAGCAAAATAGTGTATGAATGTTTGGTTTTAAGAGGATATTTTTAATATTAGGTGAAATAACTACTTTTTGAAAGAGATGACTAAACACAAGCGAACTGCTTATTTCTGGATTTCGCTATAGCTATTTTTGCAACTACTTATTAAGGGGGAGATCATAAACAAATAAGAAGAGAATACTCAGCTTCTACTATTTGTGGTCATAGACTGCTGTGTACGAGTGGGACATCAGATAACCCCACTTGCTGCACAGAAAGGCCATGGAAGTTTCTCCCCATATCTTAAGGCATTCTACTTTTTATTCTAATAAACCTCTGCACTGTATAGTTATATACACCATATTCACATGGAAGTAGCTCTGGTAGTAGAATCACAGAACACTTTGCTTATGGGTTTTTCTTCTATCCACTGTAATAACAAACTTCCTTGCTATGTGCCCCTGACCTTTTTCTTTGACTTCTGCAATACCCTGTGGTCATCTCCACATGCTTCTTGGAAGCGCAAGAGGCAGTACTTACTGTGGCCGATGATGATCCGTGTGACTGCCGGTGAGCCAGACAGCTGCTGCCTGCCAGACCCTGCGGTGGCCTCTTCCATTTGCCTTTCCCTCAATGGAGATGCTAGTTGGGTCTGTATCCTTTATCCAGCTATTGCTATTCATAAACCTTGTAGAAGTTCAGAATTTTTGAGGTCTCTCTTCCTCTGAAATCTGGGTCCAAAAGCCATTTTGGATGGGGAAAGGAACTGGAAGAGGAAACATTATCATAGGTTCCTTAGGGAGCCAGACTAAAGATGTGTATCTAAGACTTCTCTTGCACGTTGTAGATCAAGCATAATGCATCCTCTGGTGTATAGGTATAGTGGGGAAGCTTAATCACAGGGGTGATCAAGAATTTAAAACTGTGCCTCTATTGCCATGTGATAGCTCTGGGTTTGTATTATTTCAGAAATGCAGTTGTGATTTGTTCAGACATTTGTTCATATATTCTAGGTAGTTGTTACCTGTTTCCAACTGTTTCCTCTCAGGTCATAGCCAGAGATGACATAATTACATGCATTTATATGTATATATATGATATTTTATTTGCCAAGAAATGTTGCACTGTGCAGTGTTCTGTCCTATGAGAAGGTAAGCACGAGATGCGCTACAGAAATGTTTCCTTGCAGTGTTCTCTCACTTATTAAATTTGGTTGCTATTAATGCTTTCTATTAGTTTGGATTTCTGGATATGGTGCAACGTTGTCAAGTATAACGCAGTTGCGTTGTTCAGACAAGTTTTAGGTTTGCATCGTCACAGACATCCTCTTAAAGAATTAGACAGGAAGGAAAAAGAAGAACGATGCCTTTTCCTGAATTTGCATCATGAAGCACCTTCTTAGAAATCTCTTTTAAATTTCCCTCATGTCATACAAAAAAGTCCTTACTTTCCCTGTAGTTGTGAGACAAATACCCCACACCCCACCCAGATGTACAGAAAGATGTAGGCTGAGGAAGTATTTAGAATTGTTTAAGCTTTCTAGTTTGAGCGTGTGCTGGTGGCACTGTGGAAGCCTGGGAAACTCTCTCCCAGTAAAGTGAGAGAAGATGCCTTTTCAAGGCTGAGTAAACGGCCTCTGCTTTAAATATGGAGAAGCTTTGGTATTTTGGATTTAATGAGGTCTAAATATGTCAACATCGGAGGCTGTTTGCTTTTGTTAAATAGTTGGCATGCTATACTGGCTGGCATTGTTGCATTTGCTCTGTCAAAATCCTCTGCAACTCATTGTTTCCCAAGCTATATGGATTCAGCTTTTGAGGTCTGCCTTCATATTAGGTTGTTCTGTTTGGTTTTAGGATGAACTACATCTGCTCTCTATTTTTTTTTTCCAAATGTCTTGCTATTTCTTCTGTTACGCATCCTACAAGCATCGATATAGACAAATTAATGTGAATAATTCTTTTGAATAAAGCCAGTGCAAGAAAAGTGATGCATTTGAAATGTGAACTGTGGAAGTTTAGCTCATGTAGATATTCTAATGCAGCCTGATCGTACTTGAAATTGGCTTCTGAATGTCCAAAACTACAGTTCTTTTGGCCAGGGGCATGAGGCTGTCGTGCATATGGAGCTGGATTGCTCTGCAGTCCCAAATCTGAAATCTCCTGAGCTTGCACTATGAGAGATTATACTTGTTACAAGTGAGAACACTATAATCCACTATCAGATTTCTCCACCAAAAGTAGTTCTAGTCATGAAGTGTGCTTGAGCTAGCGTCTAGAAAATATATTTTCTCCACAGTTGCTACAGTTCTTAATTTCTCTTTCTGTGGTTAGCGTGCAAAGGACTACAGTTACAGTACAGCTATTGTGTACCACATCTCTCTTGTAAGTACAATGCCAGAATTATAATGTGAATTGTTAATATTCCAGTGCTGAGCACTGAAGTCAATGGGAACTCGGCATGTAGGATGATGGGATTATCAGTACAAGTTGTGTAAAAGGCATGTGCATTTTATTGCTTTACTCAGCCGTTTCCTATGAAGTAATTTTGGAGTATCCAGTTCTTTATTTTTGTCCAAAGATTTTGATGGCCTCCTGACAAAACCCGACATCTAGGTAATGATAATCAAATGAAGCTACTACAGAGGAGATGGATAGCTGGTCAAGAGACTTTCTCAGAAAGTCATTACTGCTTCACTGGGAAAACAGAAAAGTGAAATGAATGGGATTCTCTAGAGACCTGTTTGTGTTCGGGGTCAGTCAATTTTTATTAGTGATCTGCTTGATGGCATAGACAGTGTATGTATTAAATTTGTAGATGTCATGGAGTCTGAAGGGGTTGTAAGCATGTTGGAAGAAAAAACTGAAATTCAGAATGATCCTAGCAAACTGAAGAAATGATAGCAAAACGAGACAGGATTAATTAATAGGTGTAAATGCAAACTAGTGCACTTCAACAGGAATCGCCAGCCTCACAGATACTGAGTAAGTGGAAATTTTACAGAAATAAAATCTGAGTATTAAATGGACCACAAACTGAACTTCAGTCCTGTCTTAATAATGCAGAAAAGCCAAACCTCACACTGGAATAGACGTATATCTGAGTTTACATGCAAAAGATGCAAAGTAGTCCTTCTGGTCAATTCAGCCTTGTAGGGCATCAGATGGGAGCAAGCCTAGAGAAGAGCATCAGGGATGAAGGAGGGTCTAACATGTGACCTGTGACAAAGACCAGAATAATGTGGGTTATTTATTTTAGAGAAGAGCAGTCAATGGGCAATGCGTTAACAGTCTTCAAATATATTTTAAAAAGTCATCAAAGAGCATACAGTCTCCAAATGCATAATGCTAGATGATGAAAAACAGGCTTACATGTTAGCAAAGAAAACGCAAGGTAGAAATTAGGGAAAACTTTATAAAATTATAGGCCATTTGGATTATTTGCCTGAGTAGGTTATAAAAACTTTATTACTGGAGGTTAATAAATATATAAACAAACATCTGTTAGGGATGACAGAGGTATAATTCACCAGCTTTGGCAGTGGTGGAAGTGAAGTAGGCTTCTTTTGAAGAAACTTGCAGCCCTGTTTTCTGGATTTCTGGGTGGTTTTGTTCATTTGTTTGTTGTGATTCTAATTACAAATTGATATTATCAGAAAATAAATTTTGGGGTTTAGGACTACTTATTTAAATACTTACAATAGTAATACTTTAAGTACTTATAAATAAGTAATACTTACTTATTTCAATACAGCTTTATTTACTTAAAGCCTGAAAAATTTCACACCTACAGGTAATATTGCTTATATTTAAGTGATAAGAGGCTTTCTTAAATTAGGGAGATCAATACTAGTACGCTGATTGATAATTATTTAATATATCTGCATTAGGTTAAAATCAGATGTTATTATCCTTTCAGTATGGGGTAAATTGTAGCTTCCTTCTGAAGAACTTCCTTTTATGACCGTGCCTAAAATAAACACTTTTCTTTGCTCTGACATCTCGATGGTAAATAAAATATATTGTTAGTATTATGGCTCTTTTTTAAGTGTCATATTTATTCTGATTACTATTGTGGCTTCCTGAAAGTGGTAATTTGGAAAACACAGTAAGAATGTTAATAGGCTCCATAGGCACATTAGCCTACATGGCATTAGTTTGTTTCTAACTTCAGTAGAAGTTTGTACAATGAAGCAGAATTTGCCTCTGTGCCTTCGGTCTCATTCATACTGATGTGCTGTTCCATGTGGCATGATACTTCTGTGTAAAGTAGTATAAATCCAGATTGGAAAGTAATGTGACATCTTTATCACAGAGAGGAATAACCTACAGCAGGATCTGATGGGAATTTGGGAGAGGCAAAGGATTCAGTTTCTTTTGTCCCTTACCCACAATGGAGATGGGCATGGCAGAGCAGGGAGGGCACCCTGTGTTCATTGAGGTGGGCCACTAGAATTAATGCTCTGTAGAGGTGAGCAGTTTGCCCTGGTAGCCCCAAGGATCGGCAGCCGTTCTGCCTGCCCCAGGACCTTTCGTTTTTCAGAGAGAAAGCAGGTTTTTGACCCTGTGAGTGCTTCCTTCACTGTGGATTACAGGTATGCTGGAAACCTGTGTTTAGCTCTACAGATAGAAGGATCGAGGACTGAAACACTTTCACTGAGAAGAAAGTAATTTTTATGGTAGTTGTATATAAGAGATAAATATTTATAGGCACTATATGCTTGGTAACACTGTGACAGGAGATTGGAATCCTGACTGCTAATTGTGGTTTATGCTCAAATCAAAAAGCTTCTTTTAGATTTTTCATGCTTTGCATATGTTCACATTTCTGCTCTAATGCATTTTCAATTCCTTTTGTTACCTTAAATATCCTACATCTTTTAGATTTGGAAGAATGGACAATTTCCACCAGGCTCGTTTGTTCCGAGCTGCAGCATTACCTCATGGTTTTATCCCATCAAATACAGTAAACAGTTAGTCAGCTCTGTTAGCTAGCTTGGTCCCTGTTCAAAGTTGTAAATGAATTTGTACACAGATGTCAGCTCCATTATAAAGGTACAACACTGAAATCAGACCCCGTTATTGCTGAACATAATGCTCGCTATCGTTTTAAAGAAAGAAAAGCTATCAATGGCTTTAGTATTAACAGTAGCCTACTGCAGTTACTGGAGGTTGTGAGCATCATGCATGGCAATACTTGCAGGACTGGAGTTGGAGCTTGGTTTATATACGTTAGGTGTTACGACCATTTCCACTTGAAAACATTTTCAGACAAATATGAACACTCTCCAAATGCATGTGAAGAAGAGGAGCCAAGAAGTGTTCGTGGTACTGACTGATGACATTTGTAATTTTCTGTAGTGAAATCAAATTTTTATGAAAGCTGGAGTGTTCCAAAATACATTGTAACAAAAAATTCCAAGGTTAAGATTGAATTTGGGATGTTTCCAAGTGGCAAAACATTGCCAAAGAGGCACAAGTGTAGACCAGATGAAGAAGCGCTTGTTCTGTGGTTAAGTTTGTTGGGACAGGTACGGTGACAGTTTTGCGTCTCCAGTAAGTGCAGCACACATCACTCGTGTGTCTTACCGTTCTGTTCAGTCATATTATCTCTTGTGTTTCTGTTCAGTCACTATTAGTTTCAGACAGAGGAGCAGTGTGTTTGGGGAGTACTTAGGCAAAAGGGCATGCGTTATTTAGTGCATATAGAGTGCGCGAGGATTAATTGAGAGGCCTCGTTAAAGGGTGGAAAGCTCTGTTGCAAGTGGTTCATCAGGTGAACTAAGAAACCTTTTGAACTGCTCCCCCCTGCACTCTTGAGTTGGACTCAAATTGTTGGGGAGAAGAAACAATGCTCTTTGATTACGGAAATAACTTTTGCTTTGAATGGGAATATGTTCTCAATGGAAATTATTGGTAACCACTTGGATAAGCAGATTTCAGGATGAAATCATGTATTTATAAGTGTCTCTATATATTGAATGACAATAAGAAAATAACATTTACATTTTGAAGCACTCTTTAGAGAATGAATTGTTAAATTAAAAAGTATTGTTCCATATCAGCAGAGATAGTCGTAGCTGGCAGAGAAATGGAAGGATAATGCTGGAATATTTAGTTGGCTCTGGAGGAGGAAGTGGCTTTCCTCTGGATCACCAAGTGACCAGGAGCTCTGGCTCCTGCAATAAACCTCTGTGACTGAGAAGGGCGACCATCAGTAGGTCTTGTCTCCTGCAAGTTCTTCCAAGCTCCTACATGTACTTAGGATTCAGTGTGGCATTTAACAGAATCAGCCCTGCTAGTAGTTGTTACCACATACTTTATGGCATGTAGTGCCAATGCTGTTTTTTCATATCACTGTTTTTCTTAACTCTGAGTGTTTTCTAGGAGCAGACCAGACCAAGCGGTGGTACTCTGCTTTTGTCTGCAGGTGCTTATTCTGAGGGTACTAGCTGGCATTATTTTGTTCTGTGGGTGGTGTGATTTGATGGGCAATATTCCCTGCAATGCAGAGCCTGTTAGCAAAACCAACCGCAAGAATGGTTGCATTCCTCTCACACCGAGTATTAATTGACAAGCCAAACGATACCATTGTGGAACCAGTGAAGGTGAAACCCAGAGGAGTGACTATGCCATTAATTTTCCCTTGGAAGTCTTCCCTATATTTGAGTGTGTTTGTGGTTGCGATTGAGTTCGGTTTCAGACAGGAAGCCTATGGCAGTGGGCTGGGGAGCCGAGACTTTGCTGGGACACAGAACACACGAAAGAAGCCACACGAATAACTGAATCTCTTGTTCTGCTTGAGTCGAGCAACAGAATATTCCAAGTTTTCTCTGAATATTTGCTCATATTTGAGAATTAATTTATTTCAATCCTGTTTAGACACGTCCTGTGTTCATTTTCTACAAATAGACTTCAGCAAATGGCAGGACTTGCCAAATCAATACATTTTTAACTATACATTACAGAATAGTCAAGGATGGCAATTGGAATTTATAATCACACATGCTTAGGACAGAAGTCTGATTCTACAAGTTGCAAGTTGGTCAGGCAAAAACGAAGTTAACATGTTACCTTATGCCTTGTCAGAACTCGGGTATGTTATAGCTAACAAGCTACAGGTCAGGAATTACTTTACAAATAATCTGAGATTACTATTGTTGATTTTTCAGATAATTTACAAACAGAAGAGTAATTTGTCTGAATAAATAATGTAATGCAACATTCTGTGATATTCTTGTGTATTGAGAATAATTTAGTGCTCATATACATAGAAAGCACAGGGCTTGATTCCAAGTGATTTACTTAGGTGCCTTTTTGCTGGAGACTTAGAGGATGGACTGTTCTTTGCCTCTCAACATCTCTTCCTTTCCTGCATACATCTTTGCAGAATATTTACCATTTTCAGGAAATGCAATTTGTCTCACCATTCTCAGAACTTCACCTTTTCTTTATCATAATGGAAACTAGGGTGGTGAGGGTGGCAAGTGAATTCAGAAAGGATAGGCTAAATCCAGAGTAAGTACATGGAGATGATGCAGTTAAATAAGCAGACTACTGTAGGCTTAGATGAACAATTTTCCAGCCATCTGTCCTGTTTTTCTCTCCAGAATTGATGGCAGGGTATCAAAACTGTTGAATAGTTAGCAATAGCTGTTAGAGATATCTGTAAGCTGCCTATTGGGTATGGACCACTGGTGGTCTGCAAGTTCATGGGCCAACGCTTCACAGCTGAGCTGTGGAACAACACTGCAGGTATGTTGTTTTCAATTGGAAGCATAAAGTGTAGTGATATTTGAAATATTCTGACGGAGGTCCACTTATCCAAAAGTTTTGGAACCAGTTGCCTGCAGACAGCATACCTGATATTTAAGGCATTTGTTTTCTCTTCTCTGAGATGGGACAGTAAATTGACACTGAGCACTGATACGCTAAAAGAGAACATAATAGAAAATTCCAAAGCAAATACAAAAAGGCCTTCTCGTCTGTGTGACAAGGATGCCTGACGTTGCTATCAGTACTGTTAGTGATGCTCTACCTGCAATTTAGATGAAATCTGTGCCTAGCATGTCCAGCTTTCAAAATAAGGAATAATGCATTTCTCTCTCCTTGCTGATGCTACCCACAGAGTCTTGTGTAATCACTGCCAAAAGATAAGAATGAAATGGGAGGAAAAAGTAGCAAAACGCAGTGCTGTTCTGACGGGGAAGGCAAAGAAAAGATAGGCATAAAAGAAAGATTGCATGTGCAATTGGTGCTGTGATATTAATTTGAAATGCAATTACTGAAGGTCAGCCATCTCCAAAGGCAAATTTTGCTCTGTTGCTCATGGACTTGCATGCTGGGGGGGAGAGCGGGGGGACAGAAAGCAGGAGGCTTACATGAAGTAACAAGTAGGGGTGGGGTGGGCAGCAGAGGATAGCAGATCATCTTTTCCTCCTCAGGAACTTAGATCTAATGATGAAATCACATACTTCTCTAGTTATCATGTACCTGACAGTCTTGCTTATTCACTACAGCTTCAAGGCATGGAAGACCCTGCTCCATTCCTGTTTTATTATACCTCTGCCTTTGTGTATCTGCTGCTGGAGGGATGGGGGAAGAGCAGAACTAATTTCCTCCCACATTCTTCTATGCCATTTGACACATTTACTAACAAAGACAACTTATTTTTTTTCCCCAAAATCTATACCTAAATATTTGAAGAGGCAACTGCAAAGCATAAAACTGAAGTCTGAAAATCTACCTAGAATATGCATAACCCAAGCTGTATTTTCTTTAAGACACTCCACTGAAAATATGACATAAATGTTCTTCTTTTCTTTCCTCTTACACTTGACAGTATGTCCATAAAGATGTGAGAGTCTGCATATGGTGTTATTTATTATTATTGTTGTTGTTGTTATTTAGTAAAGCCACAGAGCTGGAATGATAAGTAACCAAAACCTCATAATAATAAGTAGGCATGACTCATGGGTTGCTCATAAAGTATTTGTTCCATTAATCGAGCTCTATCATGTGGTTTGAAAGTAATTACATTTTGAATATCAGCGTGAATAACTTAATGGTTTGAAATTTCTTATCAATCCATCGGCTAATATCCCTTACTTATAATTTGCATTCTTAACAGAATAAGTGACTCAAAGCTGCTGCTTCTTCTTATAATCATTTACAGCTTCCTTTGATTGTATGGTACTATCCTTCACTTTTACATCCTTCAGTGTCTTAGAGGCAACAGGTATCAACTTTGTTCTATTTTTCTGCTTTATTGAGGCAAAACCAGAAGTTTCTCTGACCTCTTGTAATATTTGAGGACATTTGAGGAATCTGAAGCTCAGTTGTGTTGAATGCACATTTATTTATCTATGTACTATATGTGAAATGTTAGAAGAGTCTGAGATAGATCCAAAAGCTATAACAAAAAAAAAAAATTAGAAGCTTTAAGTGCTAATCAAAATGCTGTCCACACATACCTGCCGAAGAGGCCATATGTGGCCAATGCAAATACAGGTGTGACGTGACTGTTCGTTGTTCTGCTAGATTAGTCAGTTCCTGAAGACACAGCACTAATGTTGGAGGACCATTTCTCTGGGATTTGATGGGTGATCTGATTATCATATTTTGTATTATTCTTAATAATCTCATGCTGTAGAATAGATTCAATTGTGAGAAGGTAAACAAGGAGAGTGCAACTATAGTGGAAGGAGTTGGAACAAAAGATCACTTTTCCTCCTGAGACAGTTATGCAGCAAAGCAAAGGGTCTTTAGCAAACACAAGAGAAAATTATTGCCATATGTAATTTAACGTATTACCACCAGAAAAGATATCTTTCCTCCATCCCGCTCCTTAAATCTAGATGCCTCATTTTCATGAATCTGAAGTGCAGGAATGCAGGCCCCACATTAGTGACAGAGGGACAAATAGCCCCTTTTTATACATTGTACATAATGATGAAAGAGTAAAAGAGCTTTGAGTCATGTAGGCTGCTTCTCAAACTTGCCCAAAGCTTGCTCAATAAGAGGTGACTAAGCTTTTTAGGTTCTGCAGCTGTTTCTGGAAAGGGTGTTGCATCTGTCAGGTTAAGCCCTTTATTTGACAGTGTAGCTTTTTTCTTGTTCTCACGTAATGTGGTCTATGTTGGCCTCAAAAAATAGAGAACGTTCTTCAATAAAAAAACCCACCAAAGAATAAAAAGTGGCTTAAGAATTGTTGTACTTGTCTTCAATCATAAGGTGGAATAATAAAGTTTGTCTCTCTTGCTTAAAGTACATTACAGATGACCCTACTGTCCAAACTCATTTACTATTATTAGATCTTTTCAAACCTGAGAAGTGCTGACATCCTGTCATTAATACTCTTGTAAATTCTGAAGTAAACAGATTTCAAAGACACTCGACTGTTAGTGTGAAGACAAGGTCAAAGAATTGAATGACAAGTCCTCCTGGTACAATAAGACTACCCATCAATCAGTTTTACTAGCAACTTCTTAATAAAGAAAAGAGATCAGAACACGACAAAATAGTATCTTGGAAAATACATGTGCATGATGTCCATTTTGGTATCCTTGGACTAGTAGTTATTAAAGAACAACTATTATAAATGGTGTGGAAATACAGTAGTCTCCTATAGGAGAACCTCTTCTGCAGTTTAAAACTTCTGAAATTCAGAAATTGAAAAAAATCTATTGTGCCAAAACTTTCTGAAGAAGATATCTTAAAGTAACTAAAATAAGCAAGATGGTTAAATTTCATTTAAGAATTGTCAGGCTTTAGTAGTGATAACTCAAGGATGGTCATTTACAGCCATTAAAACCAATTTTGTTTCAGTTATTAAATACTCTTTTGTATGAGTGTGCAAGCTTCACTGTCAACGCATTTGGCAAATACACAGCTCAGAAGCTAGGTCATTTTCCTCTAACTTTCTGCTGAAAGTTTTTGGAACTTTTTAGCCTGCCCTGTAGTGCCACTGTGTTTCATTTCCTTAAATCTTCTGTGGCATTTATTCTGCAGGGTTAGATGTTACAGGTTAATCAGTGGTAATGTTAAATACAGCCAGTCTACCAGTTTAAGAGGACACAGTCTAAATTTAGACAGATGGCTCTAGAAGAAGGAATTCCCTTTATCTGCTAAGTAAATGTATAGGAACAACAACACTATTACTCAGATGTCTCATTTTTATTAGCACAGGATATTAAAAATTAGACAAAATATAAAATGCCTACATGTGAAAGGACTTCAGCTGCATTCAACAGTCAAGATATTACATGTGTCTTTAAGATATATTGTGAGGCTTTTTCACTTGGTCATTGTCTCATTATGATAATGAGAGTTTGTCTCAGTAAAAAGAAGACAAAAGTCAGTTCACATCTGGAGATCCAGTCTGATCCAGTCTGCACACAAGATATATTTACATGTAAATTTACTTCACTACATGAAGCTGAGTGAAGGAGGGCAGACTGCAGTCTGCTGTGTTCCATGGGATTACCCACAAATGTGGGGCAATAGGCATTGCATTGAGTGACTCCTCCTAACCACCCTCCTTTTGCTTTCTCCAATGATAGCTGGAGTCTTGATTTCTTTGAAAAAGACTGCCTGGAGTGGATGTGATTTGGAAGTAAGAAGAGCAAATGTATCTTAGTCTCTCCCCAAACACTGGCATGTTGGTTTCCATTTTACTAGTGTTCATTTTATTTATTCATTCATTCATTCATTTTATTGGTGTAAGATCAAGCTGGTTTCTGAGTCATGTATAAAAGATACTTAATAAAATATGCCTGGTGGGACTAGTGGCTAGCATTTGGGATCTGTACATTTATTTGTAGAGTAGTGGTATTGTGCTGAACTTTCACTATGAACCTGAGGCTTGACCGCATATACCAAAAGGTTTGCCAAAGCTTTCATAGGTTAAATTCCCCAAAGTGTTGGGTTTGAGTGGAATCAACAACAGCAGAAAAGGAAAAAAAAAAAATAACAAACTTTCACTGGGCAAAAACCACTTTTTTTTTTTTTTTTAAATGTAAGCTTGACTGCTTTGGGCAGTTGAATAAGACTTAGTTATATGACTGCAAGAAGAAAAGTAGATAAAATGCTTCTGTGCCACCTTTCAAACTGCAAATGTAAAGAGTGGGATAGGACTATAATTTCAGACTTCATACTCAAAGATTGTGCAGGCCTTATGTTGTAGGTACTTTGCTTATCAGTAAATGTTAGGGTATCTTTTGTTGGCTTAACCAACATTGCTGCACAGTTGGGCATTTCTTTGGCACAAGCAGACTCCAGGCAGAGGTCTGATTTCACTGAACTTAAAGACAAAACAAAATGACAAAGTTTTTGTTTTTAGTATGGTCAAGACTTTATGTGAAGTTGTGGATTTCCTAGAAAATACTCAGATAAATTCCTTTTGTTACTTGGTAATACTGTAATTGTGTTGGTTGTCTACAGAAAATTGTTTTTATTACAGTATCTTCAGCAAAGACAGATCATGTTATGTAATTTTGAGTAAGTGCAGAATCACAAATTCATTGAGGTTGGAAGGGAACTCTTGACATCATCAAATCCAGCCCCCCTGCTCAAAGCACAGTGCTCTAGACCTTGTCCAGTTGAGTTTCAAGTATCTCCAAGGATAGAGATTCCACAACCTCTCTTGGCATCCTGCTCCAGTGTTCAACCACCCTCACAGTAAAAAAGACTTTTTCTTATGTTTAAATGGAGTTTAATGTATTTGCATTCGTGCCCATTGCCTCTTGTCATTTCAGTGAGCACTGACAAGAAGAGTCTGGCTCCACCTTTACTCCCTCCCATCCAGTATTTATACACACTGATAAGATTCCCCCTGAGCCTTTTCTTCTCCAGGCTGAACAGTCCCAGCTCTCTCAGCCTTTCCCTGTGTGGTACATGTCCCAGTCTCCTAATCATCTTTGTGGCCCTTTGCTGGACTCACTCCAGTATGTCCACATCTTTCTTGTACTGAGGAGCCACAGTACTGCAGATGTGTCTCACCAGCTGAGTGGGAAGGATCAGCTCCCTTGCTGACAGGATCAGGCCTGCTGACAGTGCTCTTTCTGATGCAGCCCGGGAGCCTATTGGCTTTCTTTGCTGCAAGGGCATATGGCTGGCTTACGTTCAACTTGAGGTCCACCAGCATCCCCAGGTCCTTTCCTGCAAAGCTGCTTTCCAGCCTGTTGCTCTCCAGCATGTACTGGTGCATGGGGTTACTCCTCTCCAGGAGCAGGACTTTGCACCTCCCTTTGTTGAGCTTCATGAGACTCCTGTTTTCCCATATCTCCACAAGATGTATTATTGATGTATCAGCCACTTCTCACCGTTTTGTATCATCTTCAGACTTGCTACCACCATCCAGGTGAACAGTACTGGTGCCAGTATTAACCCCTGGGGTACATCATCAGATTCATAAATCCCTGTTGTCTACTCCCAATCATCTTCTTTCTGTTCATATATGTGGAAATGGCTTCCAGAAGTATTTGCTCCACCACCTTCCCAGGGATGAGGGTGAGGCTGACCAGACTTAGTTCTCTGGATCCTCCTTCTTGAAGATAAGAGTGAGATTTGCCCTCAAGAACCTCACCCAATCACTGTGACCTTTCAAGGATAACCAAGAGTGGCCTTGCAGTGACATCATTCAGCTCCATCAGCACTGATGGGTGCATCCCATCAGGGCCCATGGACATGTGTATGCCCAGTTTGTTTAAACGTTCCCTAACCTGATGCTCCTCCAAGAAAGTTAAGGTTTTCTTGCTCTAGCCTTTCCCACTGGTCTCAGGGGCCTGGGCTTGCTGAAGGCAAGTCTTATCAGTAACGACTGAGACAAAGAAGGTATTGAGTACCTTGTCCTTTGCCATGTCCTTTGTCATGAAGTTTCCTGCTCCATTCAGTAGCGGGCCCACATTTTCTCTAGTCTTACTCTTGTATGCTTCCTTTTTTATGTCTGAATTTTGTCAGGAGCATGTTGTTCGTCCATGCAGGCCTCCTGCCGCCTTTGCTTGACTTCCTGCTGATCGGACTGGACCATTCTTGAGCTTGGAAGAGGTTATCCATTAAAATCAAACAGCTGTTCTGGACCCATCTTTTGGTCCCATAGCCCATGGGATTTTTTCAAGCAATTCCCTGAATAGGCTGATATCTGCTCTCTTGAATTCCAGGGTTGTAATCCCAAATGAGATCATAGCCCTGCAACTGCGTGCAGACCTCAAATTCCTCCTCTTCGTTCCCCAAGCTGCACACATTAGCATACAGACACTTCAGATGGGCACCTAGTCACACTGATTTCCCAGGAAAAGGGCGAGAGCTTCCCCCATCATGCTGTCCAGTGGGCACTTCCTTACTTTTGTGCACACACTTGGACCAGGCCTACTCCTGCCCACCTCTGTTGGTTACGAGGTCTCTCTTGTCCATATCACTCTGCACCCTTTGTCCACCACTTCCTCACTTGATTGTGGATATTAATCTCCCTCCCTTGTCATTTGTAGTTTAAAGCTCTTCTTACTAGACTGGCCAGCCTGTTCACAAAGATGCTTTTGCCCCACGTTGTCAGGTGGCTCTCATCTCTCCCTAGAAGTCCTTGATCGCCAAGGAGGATCCTATGGTAAACACCAGGGGCACAACCAGGCATCAACCTACAGGATCCTTCTACACCTCCTCAAGCCCTTTCCCCACACTACCAGGATCGAGGAGAAAAGAGCCTGGGCCCTCCTTGGCCTTTGCCCCCAGAGCCATGTAGTCATGGTTGGTACAGTCCAGGTCTCCCCTGGATCTCACCCATGTGGGTGTTCATGAAGAAGAGCAACAAGGGTTAATAATCTGAGGGACAGAAAAAACTTGGCAGTCTGTCTTCCACATCCTGGATCCAAGCCCCCAACAAGCACCAAACCTCCCTGGATGGTGGATCAGGTCAGCACATGGGGGCCTCCATCCACTGTAGTGGGGAGTCTTCAACTAATATCACTGGACACTTCCTCCTGGCACTGCTGTGTGGCTCAGGCTCAGCCAGCTCAGTGCTTTGCTGGACACTGCTCCCGGCCCCTCATGTGCTTCCAGGGCATGGAAGCTATTCTGTAGTTGCAGATCTGTAGATGGAGCAGGAGCTTTCCTCGTGGTGCCAGGACTCACCAGCCTCCAGCCTTCGCCATCATGGGAGGATTCAGGCCCTTATGGTTGCAGTGTCTCAGAGAGGATCCCATGGATCTCTTTCATGTCGTCTTGGATGCTGTGAAGTCTGCTGACCTCTATCTGCAGCTCTTCACTTGGTGACCCAGATCCTCCGCCACCAGAGAGCTCCTGCAAGGAAAGAGCCCATCTCCTGCTCTCCCAACCTCAGTGAGAGACCCCAGACATCCCTGCAGCCCTAGACCTGCAGAGCTGCATCGTCTGCTGGCAGCTCCATCTGAGCTTGAATGTTAGAAGCTACGCGAAGCAGGAGAACATGTAATAACCTTCATTCCTACAAAAAGAACTCCTCCTTTTTAGATGCTTGGTCCCTTTTTTTGCCCTCCTAGTCTCCCTTAATGCCAGACCAGCACGCGATTGAAGTTTTCAGCTCCTTGAGTACTTTGTGTTATTTTGAATGTAGAGAGCTAATCTTATGTTGTGGGGTTGTTTTCACTTGCATTTGAAATTACATGGGAACAATTTATAGTGGACCGAGCTTCTGTTAAGAGCAGTTAGTCATCACCAAGTGAACGAATGTATTAGCATGTCACCCTGGCATATATCAACCCTCTCTCCTGTAAAGCACAGTGTCAGCTGTGAACACACTCTTAGCGCGACTTTCTTTTTACAAAATAGATCCAGCATGGCATGTATTCAGAAGACTTCTTCTGCGAAGGATCATCTCCTTGCTGTTTTATTTTTAGAACATTCATTACCAGGGCGTGGAAGCACGGTAGATCTATGTGAAAGCGTTAATGGCCATAAAACCGCCTGCTTCCTGTAGTTGTTGCTAGGAAGTGTGATCTTCTCAGTTTAGAAACTCCTATGTAAATGTGTGTATTTGTCTTAGGATTCTGTTTCCTAGCAAACTGCGACACAGTGCAAAATGTGCTGCATTTTCTGTGGCTGGCCCTCATAATCTGTCTGCATAATTTATGGGAACACTTCACTGCACCTTCTGCTGCTAATGGTCTCTCAGGGTCCTGCAGAAAAGGCTGGTTGTGCCTTCTAATTTAAGAGCCATGATGGTGGCACTGTTTGTCTCTTTTCTGGATCTGTTTTGGATTTATGTCTGGCCAAGGGTTTGGAAGAGCTGCTATAAAAGCAGAAACATCTGCTGGGGCTTTATGTGCTGCTGGCTTGCCAAGTTCAGCAGCAGGCCAAACTCCAGCTGATGGGCTTGGTCCTCCCCAGGTGTCACTGCAGTTACAGGAGAACAACTGCAAGGGAAATTTGGCTGCTGAAAGCTCTAAACAAAATAAATTAAAAATACACTTCGGCAATTGTAGAAGGCTATTAGGAGATTATGACTGGGGTCATTAGCAAGTAACAGAAACAAATGCTGCTGAAGTGGTTGTGAGCATCTGAATTCCCCCAGTCGAAGCACCCTCAGGTGTGCCTCCTCCCATCATTAACCGCAGGCTTTCGCACTGTGTTCTGCAAACTGCCAGTTCAGGTGGCACAGACACATGGTGATTTTAAAGGCTGTTAGGAAAACCTGATCTTGTTTAACTGTCCAAATGTTTTCATGAGTTCAGACACGTCATAGCAACCTCGTTCATGGGCAGACATGGCTGAGGCAGGCGGTGTTTTTGACACAAACAGTAAACTTCTGTTGCAGGGGAGGAATTCAAAATGATGCCTTAAAATTTCTTGTAAAGGTTTTGTTCCTGATGCAATTGTAATAACTTAGAATAATCACTCCTTTGACACTGGGGACATGGGAACTGATATCCTGGATGAACTTGTGCTGCATCTGGGCACTGCCCAGCCTCCATCCGTGATGTGTACTAGCAGTTTTGGAGAAGCATGCAGAAAACCCACAACAGACAACCGTGGGCAGTTGATGGGTCTCTAATACACTCAGCATAAGGCTTGATACCTTCCAGAGTCTATTTATCTGTATTTACTTACTGTTTAGGATATTTCCATTCCTTATAAAAATGTCCAGTTACTCCCTTAGTTCTGCCAAGCATTTGGCTTCAGGTGCAAAATACCACAGTCAAATTACTGACAAAACATTGACTTCATTTACCTTTTTATAAAGTGCTACAACCTGGCCATATAATTCACTCCCCCTCCCACCTCCCCCGGAGCAATCATAAAGTTGAGGTCAGCACTTCAGCAGCAACAGCAAAAACTTCTACAAATGGAGTTAAAGAAGAGTTCTGCTTACTGAGGAGTAAGTAGCTGACTATTATAGTTGGCAGAGCCCATTACCAGAGGAATACATAATCATATGTGAATGTGCACATACAATTTATTAAATTATTATCAGTTCTTTTTTAATTTCCTAAATGTTCTTGTAGCCAGACTATCCAGCGATTACAAGAGAACTTGCTGTTCTGGTCAGAAAGCGCAAGGCCAAATTCTTTCTTCTCATATATCCCAACATCATTCTTGCCTTCCAAGGAACTGCCTGCCTGAGAATAAAGTTGTTTCAGAAATATTTCAGCTGTGTGTAGTGGTTTAAATAAAAAGCCTGGGCTGTGGAAAATACCTAGCGTTTTTCCATGGTGGAGAATTTTAATGCTCCTTGCAAACCTCAAGAAAATGTTCTTAAACCATCCTCTTCCCCCAAAGAACACAAGTATGTGAGATGAGAAATTTTCCTTTGCAATTACTCATTTCCAATCACAGCACTCACAAAAGAGGAATCGTACTGGAATACAAGGAATCGTACAAGGATGTTTCCACTTTTGGCAATCTGATTAGTAAGCATAATTTTGGTGTATTGCATTTTAGCACCAAAGCCTTTTCTTTCTTGTTTATTTTCCCTAAATTTTCAACAAACACACCTTTTTTTCAAAGGTTGTTGTTTGTTCAAATTGGTGGAGGGAAGTTAACACTACAGGAAGTGAAGTACTCAATTTTTTTGTAGGTAGTAATTAAATAGTTAAGTGAAGCCACTGGTTTTTTCCCAACACAGTACTTTCAGAAATAATAAATTGAGGCTGTGAAGGAAAGCCTTTTTATTAAAAAATACCCACCTAATGGTAAAATTCTTCCTGTACTCTAATCCAGCTAGCATTTTTATGATACAAAACCCCCCAAATTAATGTTGATCATTTTTGTAGCACTGTGTGAGTTATCAGTTCTGGTATTTTGTTTATGTTCCTCATGTGCCAGAGCTGTCTCTCAGTAGCAAACCCCTCAAACACTCCATGATATACTCCATTCCTTGCTGAGACCTACTAATGCAATGCAGGATTTGCAGCTACTGAAACTAAATCTACACAGGGCTGTTTCTTAGGATAAATGCTTGCACACTAAGGGTTAGTTACACGATACATTGAATTCAGTGAAGAAAGTGTGGTAAGAAATTTATCTTTCCCAATTTTCCACCATTTCATTCTCATTTTCTACTCACTTATGTAGGCCTCTACAACTGTTTGTGGGACTGAGTTGAAAACAGGATTACTGAAATGATCCAGGTTAAAAGTAAGTCTTCAAAACTGTTAATTTGGATGTGGATCATTTCAGTTGTTTTGTTTTTAACAGGAGCAAATGGCTGGGGTCCAACCACGGTGGGGAATTTTTAGGGTGCCCCCAGGCCCGGCTGCGTCTGGCAGCTGCCCCCGAGGCTGCGCGCTCCGCTGCCTGCCCCGGCCCCGCCTGGGTTGCAGAGCTAAAAAGTAAGAAATAACACAGAGCCTTTACTTTTTCCAAAAGTAAGACATAACCCTGTCTTCCTGGCTGTGTCTCATCTGCTTTGTCACTGTGGGACTGCTTGTTTCGTGGTTGAACGGATTCATCACAAATATCTGTGTATTGCAAGCGTGGCTACAGGCTGTACCTTTCAAGACGTGCCGTCAGCGAGTGCTGTGTGGTGGTGATGGAATTAATGCACCGAGGCAGTAGTTTCAAAAAAGGTGTCCTACCTAAACTAACAATTTCTGGGAGAAAATTTGATGGCTGCAGCTAATAGAAGCTAATGCGATGCTTTACAGACCTGTAAAATATGAAGTCTAATTATTGGAGCTGTGCAGCAAAGAAATGAAGAGCTTGAAAATGTAACTGATAAGCAGTGCGATTATAGGCTAACGAGCAGGATGTTTGTGGTATATTGGAGGACTAATGAAGGGCTGCAAAAAATAACTGTGGGGGTGTACAGTGAGACTATGCAGTAGGAATGTTTACAGCACTGAAAGATGTGTAGTATATACTAAAGACACAGTGCTGCTAACTATCGGAGTTTAAGTGTGTCTGTATATTGTACAGATTAAGTAATTAACCAAAACCAGTACATGATAAATGCATGACAGAAGATACCAGTAAAAGAAAACATGATACAGTACGTAAGTACGTATTATATAGCTTGAATTTCTACGCCAAGTAACACCCCCGTCCGTACATAGAGCTCTGTTTATCACCTTCCATGTTCCCTCATAAGAAAATGTGAATGGTTCCTGTACTGTGCGAAGCTTTGTGTCTGGACAGCTCTGAGACAGGGTAATTCCTGGAAAATGTGGGCTTCGAAACGCTTTCTGCAAAGGTAATTGCAGCATCAGGATAGGAAGTTGTAGCCTGGCATGCCAGTATGGGGCACACTCAGCCCTGGTACTGTGTAGTGTCAGGGGAGCCGGTGGTCAAACCCTCAGGGGAGAAGCCAAAGTGTAGCATCGTTTAGCATTTGTCTTCTGTGATTTTTAAGTACGTTGCAAAATAAGGCTGTGTCCCATTCCTCACTCTGAAGTAGTAACCGTAGTTCCCAAGAAAGGATCTGACTCCCTAAAGCCACCTAGCAGGGTAATCCTTGCTTTTATTATCAGCTACAGAGGACTGGTTTTCCCTCTCAGTGCAGCCAGTTCAATTGGGTATATTTAGTCCATTGAATAAAAGTCCAGTTCTAGAATTTGTGACGTTTTGATCCTCCTTGAGTTCTCACTAGGTATGAATGTGGCTGTTCAGTGTTTTGGTTTCATTTGGGTTTTTTCTGTAGATTTTTTTAAGTCAGTGTTTTACAGTCAAATATATATTTACAGGTCACTAAAAAGCCACTATGAATGGCCATCTGTCCTTTATTGTGCTCCCATGCAGTGACCGAGACTGTAGAGTTCTTCATGTGCACATAAAACCTGTAAAAATGGGAAGGAATCTCTATAACTGTATAAATGCAGAGTTGCACCATGTTCTGTACTCTTCAGAGCATTACAGAGCAGATCACTTCAGCCAAAAAGGCTGTTGTGATAATCCACAGTTCTTAAAAATATCTATGTTGTCAGCATATGTGATCAATATATATTATCAGTAATGGATTGGTAAGTAAAAACAGGGTACATTCATCTTCGTAGCGCTTTTGGAAAAAAAGGTAAACTCTGTCTTGCCTAAATTTGAAGTTGGTAAACTGTTTAATCTGTTAGCTCTTGCCTATGCCATTGATTCTTTAGTGTAAAACTGGATTAAGGAAGAAACTTTTCTATATATCTGTTTTTGAGAGGAAAAACATAGAACTTCAAAAAGGCTCAACTCTTCTGGAAAGCAGAGAGAGAGGTATTTTCAGAAAGTACTCCAGCAGAGCTGATAGCTGATGAGTAATCTGTTAATTGCATTGCTAGGAGTCATACTCTTCTACAGCCTTTGGAAAAACTTCCATCTGCTTGAATTCCTCAATATGTGAGTCAGAAAATTTGGAACCCAACATTACAACGTGTGTCTACTCTGAAGAAAGGCTTTGGGGTTTGGGGTTTTTATTGTTGTTGTTTAAAAAGATTTTATGAGGCTAACCATTGTCTCTGCAATTTCCACATTGTACATGTAAGAGCCTTTCTCTGATGTTTAAGTAATGATGATACATTAGTGTACCACTTCTTCAATGATACTCCTCTGGTTACTTTCTTTTCAGTAGGTTTGTCCTGGCATTTGTTGTTGGAATTTCTGATGTATGTTTTAGATACTCCATCAGCCAGTCTTTCATTACTCTATCCTATAGATATCTATTTTCCTTACAGACATTTGAAGTATAGGAGATAGATAGTGTTGTCTCTATTTCTCAGGTGAGGGACTAGAACACAAAGGCAATCCTGGTGTTACACAGAAGTATGGATAGAGCAAGAACCTGAATTAATTTCTCTTGCACTTTAAAGTTCATGGTGTAAATACTGGATTGTTCTTCTGACTAAAAGAGGGGAAGAAGAGAAGAAGACTTTTGCAATACAGTCTGGAGAAAATTAAGTGGGAAGTAGTCCACTGAGTGTTACGCATGGATCCACTCTTCTTGTTACTGTCATGTGCATCTCAGTTGAACCTTTTTTTTTTCCAACAACTTACAATAATCTAAACCAGCAGATCTTTCCTATGTTTTTTCCAAATGTTTTTGTTTTGCTAGTTAAATAATCCATGAGTCATTTGAAATCTTTTCATTGTTGTCTTCCAGGATTTTCAGTTACTGGAGCTTGTACAGTATGTCTCATTTGGCTAGAAAGAAGCTTGAGTTAATTTTCAAGGAGAAAAGGTAGAGAAAATCTGATCAATGTGCATATTAAGTGTTCCAACCATTCTCTTTCCAGTGTATCTCTTCAATTCATTAAAAATAAAAGAAAACAGGGAAGGAAGCATTTGCAGTTGACATTTTCTTTGAGTATTGAATTTGACTTGGGAATGCAATTTTGATCTCTAAAAATTTTCATTAACATCTTACTATATCCACTTCAATGTTTCTTATATATATATTTTAATATATACTTGTAAATATCATCTGGAAAAACAACTAACAATGAGCAATACTGAATCATAGGTGTGAGTCATCAGTGGAGATCTGTGTAATGATAGTGAAGTTTAGACAGGCAAACATTTGGTTCATGTATTTTTTGGTATCTGTTAAATTTCTTCTTCTTTCTCAATATTTCTGTTGGAAGACGTCCAGACTCAGCATTTAGGTATGGTTCCAAATTACGTTAGGCATAGATTTATTTTAGCTCAAATATGAAAAAGTTACATTTTTAAGGATGAGTCCCAAATTTCCTCAGAGTTTAGGGGCTTTGGAAGTTTTGTTGCATCAGGATACATTTCTGTACCACTTGGCAGTTTTCCCAACTATCATTTGAGCTCACAATAGTAAAACAAGCTAAAAAGACATGATTCTGTCTGTGCTGTAATATCACTGTTTGATTTTGATAATTGTTATTTCAACATGCCGTTGTTACAGTGACAAGTGATTTTTCCTTAAAGAAAAAAAAAGAAGAATGGCACGTTGTTCAGCAGATGTACACACATTCAAAGAAGCTATTACCCAGCCACAAGCCCTGTCAGAAACAGGTTGTGTCATGTCTGCATCAGTACATGAGTAATCATGTCATTCCAGCATCCGATGGTCCTGCCTGGCTTGAATGGCCCATCACCTGAATACTGAAAGGTGTGTTTCCTATGAGTCCTCCACTGAGTTTTGCTGTACTAAGAAACATCCATACAATCTGTAGTCTGTAGTGCACAGGTGGCTAAGCAGCAGCCGGAAGCAGCCCATGGATAGCTTGCTGTATCCCCTGGAATGTCTCACAGAAAGCCAAAATGATCACTAACTGCATCCAGATCACTCAGAACCACAGGTCGGGCCCATCTTTATGAAATCAACCTTTAAACTTCTTGCTAGGGTTTATGGAGTTCTGCTGTTGTGCTACCACTGCAAATAAACCATGCTATAGAAGGATGGTTTACTCTTCTTATCAGGTACATGTGTATCCTCTTTCCGTTATACCTTGAAATATCTTTTCATGAATTTTTAGGGAGGAAAGAGAATGTATTTATCCTGATAAACACAGATGGTTCATTTGTCGGGTTTTTTTCCCCTTTCCTTTACACTTTTGAGACAGCACAAGTTTGGTTTTTAACACACAAAAAAAATCTCTTTATGACCAGAAGAGCATAAAGGGTTCCTTCTCTCCTGAATTTGGTACAAAATACATTTTGTGCTTCTTCTCAATATATTCTTGAAATAGGCATGCTCTGAGATCCCGGAATTCATCCTCCCCAGCCCTGTCTGTAGCCCAGTAGTGCAATTACAGGGAATTCTGTTCTAGCTGTGTGCCTCAAAATGTTAATTCTTTATATATGCAGAGTCAGGAACCTGAAATGTATATCTCAAGTAAAAAAGTCATGGTGACCTGTTTTCTCTGGATTATAGCAGATTTGGAAAACCAAATATTTTGGACAGTGCTTCCCCTGAATGATGTCCTTGAACTATGCCCTCTTGTATGTAAATGTCTCAAAGAGTAGCTGACATTCCTGGGCTCCCTCAAGGCTGGGTTATAGTATAAAAGATTTGGGAGTCTGAATAAATTTCTCCATAGATCCACAGGTCTTCTGCCAATCCGGGTCTTCCTGCTTAGGCATGGTGTACCTTTATGGATATGCTTTAGCCTGTTGTGTCTGGTTGGAATTGGATTTTTTTTTTTTTTGGTACCAGAAAATAGAAGCTTTTTGACTCTATAGTTTTTCTACCTTTGTCTGAAAATGCCTTAGTTACCTTGGCATACTGTTTTTGTTACAACTTTATTCTTTTCTTTTAGTATTTTCTATAAGTCATGAGAATTAGAAGAGGAGGTTTGAGATTGGAACTTTTTATCTTTGAAATGGCTTATCCTCTTTGGGCTTCCTGCCTGTACTCTTTTCATACCTTGATACAGTTGCTGCCACTGTCCCTCCTGCAGTGTCACTCTCCAGTGGTCCCACTGTATTAATCCTGGAACTGCCTCTTCAAAGTAAATTGGATCATCTTTAAGGTTCAGAGAATTATTTCAGGATGTTATTACTGGGCAAGCCACTGACCTGATATTCTTTCCTCAAAGAGAATAGACTAGGTTCTGTTTCCATCATACATACTTGTTCTGCATGATTTCAGTACATCTGGCTGAAGTCAGTATTTTAGTCTTTGCTTTAATTTCTTTTCTGTCAAACACCTTTGGCAAATTAGGTTTAGCACTGTCCCTCCTATTCGCCTTAGAATTTTAATTAGCTTGGTGCTGAATACCCAGTGCAGTGCAATTGTATGTATTTGATTTCTACATAATTATTTGTCAAAACTGAATTGCTGTGATTCCATTAACTTTTGTGATGCATTGCTGTATATCTGCAGGCGAAGCAACATCATGGGGAAAAAACTCAGATCAAATCCATTCAGATGTCACTATAAAACAGATAAACTCTCAACTTTAGGCTGTGAGTGTGGTCTGTGTGTCATGGGCTTATGCCCAGTCATTTTTTGACTGGTAGAGAGGGAAGAAAAGCAAGGTAAATATGAATGCTTCTTTACTTGGTGTCCCTTAGGGCCTGATCCAGGTACATACTTCTGTGCCCAATATGCTTGGTGATGCCAAAGCCATAGAAAGCTGCTCCATGACCATAGCTGAAAGTTCTCGTATCACGTGGAAAGCTGGATGTGTGATTGCAAAGTAGCCACCTCTGGCTTCATACCACATGCCCTCTGACTTAAGTGACATCCCCGGCGGGACTGGGACACAGGTGGCCGGAGGGTGGGCGCACAATGCTCATTGCAGCCTCCTCCAGGCACCAGCCACTTGGGGACCATTCTGCCTCAGGTGGCTTGGAGGAGACCTCAGGCTCTGGGCCACCTGTCAAGGTGTACATACTCAGCCACGGATTGGGTTTCTCACTTTTCACTCTCACTGTACTCGGTCATGTTCCTACCGATTTCAGCAGTGACTCCCCTGGCCAAGGAGTATGAGGCAACAGAGCCCACCCAGGGAGCAATGAACATGGCAGAATGGGGCTATAGGGCAGAAATCACTGCACAGGCAGTCCTCAGTGTCACACTGTGAGGGACACAGGCCTCATCCTGGTTATCTTGGACGTGAGAGCTGTTGCATATTCCCACTTGTTTGAATAACACAGAGGCACCGGGCAGGGCACCTTCAGCCCCATTTCTTAAAGGAGGTTGTTATTCCAGTGAAGAAAAAGGAACATAGAGTGGAAGTCCTCCCACCAACCGTCTGTCCGAGGGAGGGCTTCTTGGTGATGAAGGGACAGGTACCTTAGATGTGTCTGAGTCCCCTTCCAAACGAGAAAGGAAAAACTGTAAATGTGGAGAGACCATATGGTGCAATTTGATCCTATATAGAACAAATGAGGCTTCATCCAAAGTAATTTAATTTTCAATGTGACTTGCTTTGAGTTTCACTAACTAACAGTTTCCTATACTAACATTTTACTTGTGCATTCTTTTTATACTAGACATTGCAGATACAGGTGCGTAGTACAGATGCCATTTTTCACTGTAGGTTTTTCAGGAATACAAAACAATTTCTGCGGAGAGCCCACACTTGAAATATTCATAGATTTGTGTGTATGACATACTGATGGCCAAGTACTGACTTTGTTTTTATTCATTCAAAATTATGTGATCCTCTGAAGAAGAGCTGGGGGAGTGGATGGATACCTTTAGCAAATATGAATTCTGGTAGAGGTCCATTGCAAGTCTTCCAGATCTCAGGCTAAATTGTTCTCTTCTGTAACACCGGGCTCTGAAGTCAACTCTTCTTTTTCTGCATAGCCGAGGAGTTGCTGTTAGTACCTGCAGATGAGCCTTTGCTCTGCTTAGCTCTTTTTTCCCACCTTGTGGGTGGTGATGGAAAGGTATATGTGTTGTGCTTCTGTCACCGCACGGTGCAGCGTCAGGATGAAAACTAGCACTGCACAGAACTGCAAAATACAGACAGAACTAGCCATGTTTTTTCAAACCTAGAAAAATATTCCTAATAGTGGCAAGTTTCTTTTAGTTTCTCTTAGCTAATGAGCACTGAAAAGAACAAAAGGATGGCAGAGAAGCATTGAAAAGGGATAGCTACAGCTACAAAGTGGGGTTTTTTTCAGAGTTTCAATGCTGAAGCCTTTAGAAGAGAGCACTTACAGATGTTTGGTTTCTTTCAGGTCCTCAGATTTTGGGACATTATACACAAAGTTGAATCTACAGCCTGGGATTGCCACTGTTATTGACAATTTCTACATTTGTCCCACCAACAAAAAAAAGGTATGTGGCAAAAAAATGACTTTTTATCATGCAGCTGAGACTCTGCAAGTATGTGAAGTGTGTTTTACAGGTTTTCAAAATATAGGGAAATGCTTTTCACAAAGTTGCAGGTCACCTTAGGTGAATTTGTGACATATGGAAGTGGGATATTTATTCTTGCTGAATAATATAGAAAGGAAGAAATGCCTTGATGGACTATGAAAACTTTTGAGGCCCTTAACCCCTGGAAATGGAGTTTCCATGGAGCTTTCCGTAGAAACGGAAAGGTAACTACTGTAGGTTTTCACACATCCACCTAAATTCTGGGACTAGCATTGAACGTCTTCATCCTTCATGCACAACTTCAAAGTCCTTTGCATGTTCCTTGATATAAAGCATAGGGATCGGGCAGGCTGTCATTGAGAATGACGTTTAGCCTGTGTAAAACCTTAATTAAAAAATAAAAAAACCCTTTCCTTGAAACTCTTTCTTTAAAATTGTTCCTGCATCATTACCGAGCTAAAAAGCTTTTCATGGAACCTAGGAAGACTAAGTGGACTTTATAAGCGAGAGCGAAATCGACCCATTGAATGTATTTACAATGGATGTTATATTAGAAGCAACAGGAAGAGCAATTATGAGAAAACAAACAATAACAACCCTTCTACGTCTGCAAAATGCCCGTGATTTAAACGGCAAGAATTGCGAAATACATTGCAAATAACACAAGCACAGTCGGTCTGTCATGAAATAAGAATTTTCTCTTGATAAGGGCCTTTTAAGTCCAGTGTAATACAGAAGCATTGATTTCATGCAGAGGCCACTGATTGGGAGGACAATGTTAGTTGTGTTTATCTGTCTGTTCTGCTTAATCAAAAATCAGTGGAACTCAGTGAGGCTGCCTGGATGATTACGTACATATTTTATTTCTCTTGCAATTGTCACTGGAGTTTTTGCACCCAGGCTATGCTATGCCTGAGCTCGGTAATATATTTTTAATCTGCTGAAAAGTCAGAAATTATTTTTTTGGTTCTTGAAGTGGAACTACCACCAGGCACAAAGTTTCAACAGACTCTGTGTCTCAGAGATAAGATCTACTGGTGATTTCAAGTCCAAAAGAATAAAAAAAATCTTTACCCATTTCAGGAATAAAAGCTAAAAGTAAGAGACAGATGAGAGTTCTGTGGAGGATTTTTCCCAGCTCACCCAGCTACAATATAAAAGCCTGCATAACCACAGGGGGTCAGTGGCAATGTGGTTGTGCCATTTGTCTGGCAAAATAAACAGTGATAAGATCACTGCTGAATTTCAAGCCTGAAGGACACACCAATGTTCACAAAAAATCTCATGTTAACCCTATCTTAGAAAAAAATCTATGTTCTGCTCAAGACATTTTGAAGTTCTTAGAGATACAAAGCCTGCTTAGTAAACTAGTGTCATATTGGAATCCATTTGTTATAGAAAGTTTCTTTGGGTAGTCATTAAATACGCTTTTTATGTTTTTATGGTGAGATTTCCTTCTGTGAAGATGTTGTTCGATAGTATACAAACAAGAAAAACAGCAGAGCAGGAGGGATTTCTAGGACCTGTGGGTCCCTACTGATGCCAGAGGGAGACATATTTATACATGCAAATATACATATATACACACATACATGTTACAAAAATGGTGAAAGCACTGGAGTTAAATTCCGTAGCCAACAGCATCAAACGTGGTCTTGGAGGTGTTGCGGTCACACGTGGCAGGTGAGGAGGAAGTCTCCATGTCATAAGAACTTTGTCAGTCGTTATGGCAACTTTTCTGGTGTTGGACATTTGATTAGGACACTAACTAAAACTACCAGCTGATTTCACAAAAGTTATTTAGAAAGATGGAAGAAAATGTCTCCCTATCCATCCATTTCAGCCCAATTGCAGTAAGGTGGAATAGAACATTTAGAGGTCTGACTCCCTTTTCTGAGCTGAGCAAAAGTCTCAGGGTTTCACTCGTTCCTGATGCTACTAGACTTCAGACCATTATGGTATGGGTTTTCATCAACCGGTTCACATCTTTTGAAATGTGCTGAAAATGGAAACTCTGCTGGAGTGCTGACTGTGCGTACTGGAACTGAGCATGCACTTTAAATTTAAAGCGCAAGTAGTCCCATGCTACCACTTAGCATTTAGAGACTGGGAATATGCATGAAAGCAAAGATAAAAGACATTGGTGGGGATTTTTTGAATACTTTGCATATTAGGCATTATTCTGTGCTTTCATTCTGTTTACCCATTGTAGACCTCATCTGTGGAAGAACTGATACTGCAGATTTAATGCTTATCATTTCCACCTCAATGTCATCAGAGCATTAACCTCACCGGCTTTTAGGTCTGTGCAATTTAGGTGTCTAGTCAAGCCCTCTGCCTCTGCAGTCGATGGAGAAACGTGGGTACCTCCAGGCAGTTCATCCTATTAAAGTCATAGTTCTTTGTAATTGTGAGAGTAAGACTGAATGATCTTGTGGAGGTTCCTATAAATGACTTTGTGACTATCGTGGGTCTGCACAGAGACTCACTGCAGCTTCCTACAAAGACATACAAAGAGATGGAAGACTATTTTTGTTTTGGAATGCAATTAGGTAAAATATTTGCTGGAATGCTCCAGTCTAGTTCTTGGACTGACATTACTTCTTCAGTTTATCTCTGCTGGTATACCAGCTCCTGGACTGACTTTGAGTTTCACTCAACGTGCCTCCACTCTGTGAGCTACAGCTATACCATTCAGACCAATGGACTTATAAGTGAACTTTATATGGCAAATGTGCAATTGTACTGGAAATTTTCAGTCCCTATGAATTGCTCTAGTTTGCATTTTCTTAAGATGGATTGAAAAGAAAAAAAAGTTTATACATCTATCTTCCTTACCCCATTGTTTAAGAAGTTAAAATTCCACAGAATTATAATGCTGTTCATGAAGAAGTGTATTAGCAGATGCAGAGGGTACAACAGCATCCTTTTCACACAGTGCTCCATGGAAAAGGCGTTGTATAAAAAAAGAACCAAATTACAAGGTGAACTACAGGAATGCTGGGGACTTCGAAGTAGCTGGTAGAAGGAATTTATAAACCCTACTGAATCCATGCAAAGAAGTGGCACATTCCTTTTCTCTTTTACCCTTCTATGAACAAGTTGTAATGAGTACTGTTCATGGGTCTAAGAGACGAATCAGGCAGGAGTTGTATCAAGGTCATGTCTACACAATCTTTTGACGATTGAGGTAAATTCACTCAGTGTGGGTCTTTTTCTGGCTGAACGCAGCAGAACTCTGATGCAGGAATTGTGTTGCTGTGGTTACCAAAGGACTTAAGCTATGAAACCCAGTTTTGATGAGAAATGATGACAAACCTCTGAGGGCAGAGCTTTAGAGGGCTTTGTATATCACTCTGAATGGGCCTTTCTGATGAAATCATGGGATGGAGGTGTGAACTGTGGCTGTGTTGTTTGTGATTCAGAGCTGAATTGCAGACAGCCAGCAGCACAAGTAGAAGGCATTTGCACCTACCTGCAAAAGACCATGTAGGCTCACCCTAAATGCTATGAAACAATAGAGTAATAGGCGAGGTAACACTGTAATTAAGAGTTCACGCTTCCTAAGGATGCATTAATATTTGCTTTGCATTCTGGCTGGTTTTAGTGTAGTATAAACCTGCAACCAAAGACACTGAAACTGTTATTCTGTCATGGTTTTGGAATGTTGTGGAGTAATGGAGGTGAGTTCTCCTATGTAAGCTCTCTGATGCCAGCTTCTCCATTTGAAGCACTTTTTCATTGATCTGTCACATAAAATAGCCTTACTGTATGCAGACCTTGAAGTGCTGTGCATTGATAAGGGATTTTCCTGCAGTTTAAACAACAGAACTTACGTATTTATCTCCTTTTCAGTAATTAATCTACACTGATAGTGTCAAACAGTGCAGGCATCCCATAATATACCATGCGGGGGAAATAATTTGATTTGTATCCTCTGTTTTCCAAAACAGCATTATAATTGTGATTGGGAAGTGATGCACATGATTCATGGAATATGGGATTATGCTTTCCATAGTGTCAATCTGGAGTCAGTTGAACAAAGTAAATTCTTTGTACAGAGGACGAAAGTTAGCAGAATTCAGCTTCACTAAGCTAAATTATCAACAAAATATTTAACATTTTTATAGGGCATATGTGCTGTTGGATATAGAAATTACATATTTGCTTTAATTCTGTTTGTATAATGTTGCTGGGGAGGAGCTGAATGAACACACTGATTTTTTTCCCACATTCAGTGCATATCTTAATTTTCATTGGTGCTAATGCAACTGATGCATCCATCCTTCTGTTTATATGCTTCTGGAAAAGAGGCAGCTAAGCAGTGTATATTCAGGCTTTTCATACTAAGAGAAAATAAATGTTGATTGTGCATACACTGACTTAAATGGGTTGAACACTTACATTTCCCAGCTGTCACAATAACCAATAGCTGTATGTTTTTCCAAACTAAAAGGCAAGATGACAAATGTGTATTCTTGCTTGACAAACCATGCAGAACACTGAAGATAGTAATAAGGATATAGGCTATCCTGTACAATATTTTAACTCCTGATACTTTAAAATAGTATAAATTACACATGATCACAAAAGGGTATTTGCCACAGCTATAATAGCATTTCCCGAGATGCAACTGGCCTGAGCAATGTTTGTAAGCACTGACAGGTAAATGCAGTCCTACAGCATTTTGACATTTGTCTTTCAGAGCAAAACAATTGGTAGTGGAAGTTGTCAAAACGCAGTATGACTGTATTTACTTGTAAGGAATAATTCTACTCAAGTATCAGTTTCCTTAGAGACCATTCCAGAGCGTCTGCAAACATACAGAGCAGAATTATCCTACACTTTTACTAGTAGAAGTTGTCAGCTATGGAATATTCCTTTCAATAACCTGAGTAGTTACTTCAGGAAGGTTTCACTGTGAAATTGCAAAATATGAGTCTGTATGCATCATCTCCCTGCCATAGAATCATAGAATCATAGAATCATTAAGGTTGGAAAAGACCTCTAAGATCATCAAGTCCAACCATCAACTAACACCACCATGACTCCTAAACTAGGCCCTGGAGTGCCACGTCTACACCTTTTTTGAACGCCTCCAGGGTTGACGACTCCACCACCTCTCTGGGCAGCCTGTTCCAATGCCTAACCACTCTTTCGGTAAAGAAATTCTTCCTGATGTCCAATCTAAACCTCCCCTGACGCAACTTGAGGCCATTTCCTCTCGTCCTATCGCTAGTTTCTTGGGAGAAGAGTCCAACACCCACTTCACTACAGCCTCCTTTCAGGTAGTTGTAGAGAGCGATAAGGTCTCCCCTCAGCCTCCTCTTCTCCAAGCTAAACAGCCCCAGTTCTCTCAGCCGCTCCTCATAAGACTTGTTTTCTAGACCCTTCACCAGCTTCGTTGCCCTTCTCTGGACATGCTCCAGCACCTCAGTGTCCTTCTTGTAGTGAGGGGCCCAAAACTGAACACAGTACTCGAGGTGCGGCCTCACGAGTGCCGAGTACAGGGGCACGATCACTTCCCTAGTCCTGCTGGTCACACTATTCCTAATACAAGCCAGGATGCTGTTGGCCTTCTTGGCCACCTGGGCACGCTGCCGGCTCATGTTCAGCCAGCTGTCGACCAGCACCCCCAGGTCCTTTTCTGCTGTGCAGCTTTCCAGCCCCTCTTCCCCAAGCCTGTAGCGTTGCATGGGGTTGTTGTGACCAAAGTGCAGGACCCGGCACTTGGCCTTGTTAAACCTCATGCAGTTGGCCTCGGCCCATCGATCCAGCCTATCCAGATCCCTCTGCAGGGCCTTCCTTCCCTCGAGCAGATCGACACTCCCGCTCATGATGCGTTCTTTCCTTACAAGAAGTGTCATTATTGAGTTTTATTGTAGTGATGCACCACCAGAGCACTGATGTAACCTGACTGCATCATTTTGCTTAAGACTTCTGTTTGGGACTGTTCAGTTCATCTTCAGATTTTCCAGATGCTTCTAGAAGTATGCCCAGTAATCACATATTTTTTCCACCCATAGTTTGCTGGTAAGTTGATTGCTGTGAGAAGCAGTCCTATGCAGAAATCCCAGATTTTATTGACACACAGTTGACAAGCAGTTGCCTAGTTGATGGTCAATCTAGGAAGCTATTAAATGCAGGTGGAACTAAATAGGTTAAAACCGTCACAGCTTTCCTTGAGCTGCTAGCTAGGAGTCAGAGGTTTGTGCAGCACCACTGAAATCAAGCCATACAGGGAGAAGATTTGATGGATGCTATTTGATGGGGTGTGAGTACGTATATGTTGAAAAAGTATGATAAAGCTTTGAGAAACGAAGAGTGGAGCAGTTGAAAATTAAAAACATACATGGAACAGTCGCTAGGAATCTGGCTATTAGGAAAGTATTTGAGCTAAGTATGGGCTAAATGGATGCTAGGAACTACAGCTTTCCCTGTCTGACTGATTCCTGCTATGTTTGAGAAACCAGGGCTTTTTCACACTTTGTATGTAAACAGGGCTGCATCAAAAATGTATAACTCTATGTGATTTTCATATTCTAACTCCTTGTAACACCTCCAGTAAGTCAAAGGTAGTAGCAGTGTTACTGTTTTATTTAAGTATACTCTCTCCCTTAAACAGTAGACTATGAATGCATTTTTCTATATAGTGTGGTGGAGAAAGGTTTGGTTTGGTTTGCATAAAAATTTTGCAGACGCTTTCTGTGCATTTCTCCATCCTGGTCTTCTATGTAAGGAGGTAGAAGGAATCCCCAGCTCTTGTTGATTAGATGCATTGTTGTCTTTGAATACTTTTCTGCATGCATGTCTACCAAAACATTGAACCGTGCAGTCTGAAGCTGCCTTTCAACCTTTTTGTTTCAGTTCTGCTCCCTTTGACCTATAAATGTTTTATAGTGCAGCACCTGGAGTAGACTGTGGTCAAAGGCTGCACCTCATTTAAAAAAAGAAAAAAAAACAACCCACAAAAAAACCCAAACCAACAAACCTGGCTAACAGTACAAGTGAAGAGTAGACTGCCATGACTAGTGTGTAGGTTTGCCATCATATGTAGGATAATTACTCATCAATGTAGAGGGTGTGTGGGCTAAATGGGTGCATGCTTGAACAGACATTCTGTGTTATTATTCTATCCTTTAATTTATTTGATGCTTAATGTAGAGATCTGAGTTGAAGTTTTTGAGATTGACCTTCTGCTGTGATTTTGTAGCCTAATGTGCAACTTTCGCATTCTTTTGTGCTCAGGCATACCATTATTCTAAGGAAAAATAGTCCTGTCTTTACTCCATGCTTATTATAGATTCTTTTGTTCTGTTTTTATGAATTTCCTGTCTAAAACTCATTAATCATAAAAGCAGACCAACAACTACCAAAAAGCCATAATGTTAAATTAAGTTTACTGTAGTGAAGCCGAAAAATAAAAAGCCTAGTTGGTGGGAGTGCAACATAAAAAAAGATTTATGTGAAAATGGAAAAGACCTGTGAGCAAGTGTTAAGAGACCATTGTGCATATGATTCTGCACTTGAGAGACATCCATTTACCTCCTGGTAATTCTGGGAAGAGAAGGAATCCAAGCATCATATTTTCAGCAAGATTTTATTTCCTATTATGATGAGCAGGGGTCATTGCTTGGAGAAATAGGAATAGTCAATCAAGAGCATATAGTAGAAAGCAGGTCTGAAGCTACCCTCAGCAGCTGTGGTCATGTGCGCTGCTGAGCAGGTGGCTGGTCAGAGAGGAGCTGTAGACTGGAAAGCATGATGTTCCACTCCAGAGGGGTTTTTAAGATCTGGGGTTTTGATTTGGTATGTCTAAAAATAAGGACAATTTTGCAAAACTTAGACCAGGCTGTGATTTCAAATTTCTTTATTTTAAAATGTAGATTCTTATACTTAAGCCCAAATCTAAATCTGAGCCATATGCCAGAGAAGAACCTAGGGTGGTGGTGGTAGATTTGCTATGCAGGACACTAGGCAGGTCATGTGTTTCCCTCATCCGGCAGGCTCGTTGGCCTGAAATGACTTCTTAAGTCCTCCTCTGCTTGAGGTAAGTAAGTACTAGGGGGGAAAACCAAAATCAGCTAACCAACCAAAATTGTCTGCAGTAGGTCTCTAGACCTGAGCAAGACCTAGGCTTTTGTCCGGCATGGCAGTGACTTTCTTGTGTCCTAGCTAGAGCTACAACTGTCTTCTAATCGATAGCTATTGAGGAACATGCACATCTTTTTTGAAGGCTATATGTTCCCTTGAGAATGTAATGCTGATGCAATATGGAGCTTGCAGAATTAAATATAACAGAGTCAAATTATTATATATGGGGTAGTCTCCAAAGGAGAAGGTGTCCACAGAAGAGTTGAATAGAGAGTTACCGATTCAGGGTTGCATTAAACCTGTGACAGATAAAACCAGAAAGGAAGAGGTTGTTATATTGGTGGTGTTGAGTCTTTGCAAATGGGAAGAGAAAAGAGAGAGAAGCTAATTGTAAAGAGGAAATGGTAAAGGAATAGTAACAAGCATCTTACGGTACTTAGTGAGTATTTAATTGGTTGCCCAGCGTGCTAGGATAAAATGGGTACAGTTAAGTCTATAGAACAGAGTCAGGTTTCTGCTAAAACTGGCATACACAAGATGAGGTTTTTCTGTGATTAATTTTAGTTTATTTCTATCTATTGCAATTATCCTGTGTGTTGATATTACTTTTGTCTAATTGTTTACTGAGCATCACAACCTGCCTAGAGGCATGTATCAAGGTTCCTGTGTTACTGAAGGGAGGAAATTGGGAACTCCTTCATCTTAACTCAAAGTCTAACTGCAGCAATAACTAACCACTCAGACAATGTTAAGGAGGTTATATGAAAACTTCTAAACAGTATTTGAAGAAAGATGAGTAATTCCCTTCAGGAGGTCTGCAAGGAGAACATACAGTAGGCATATTCCCCAGACAGCCTGAAAGTAATGGTGTAGTGTGTTTGAAACATATTCATCACGCTTGCGGATCTTCTGCATCTCCTGGAGACCTGTGCGTTTCCTCCTCATTTCCCCAGTGATGGAACGGCAGCACAAGTCCCAGCTTCCACGCTTCATGCTCTGCTAGCATTTTCCAATCTACTGATGTGTCAAATTCTGCTTCTCTTCACTGCAGCTGTTCGACTTCCCTCCACTCATGCTGACCGCACAAACTCCTCTTGCTGTCTCAGGAGCTGAGATGCAGCAGGATTTTTTTTCCCCGGGGTTGGCATGGAAGCACAGTGGAAATGAGCAGGGTTTAAATTGCTGCGACAACCATTTTGCAGGGCTGGCAGCATGCTCGCCCCACTGAGAATCCCCGTGGCTGCTAGCCCCCTACACTGCTACGAGTGAAAATGCTGCTTAAACCATTCAGCTGCTGCAATCTTGCTGTCATGGCACAAATATTTGTACAGGACTCCTAAACTACCATGGGTCTCACAGTTAAGTATGCCAGTGATCTTATTTATTCCACCCACTTTGTGGCACTTACGAGATGGGATGAATGTAACTGTTTGCTTACCTGTTTCTAATTCTGAAATTAGCCCTGATTCTCTGCAGCAGCAAACTTCTACTGAAAAGGCAGGACCTGTGTGACAAATATGTTTTAATCATGTCCTTCTCATGCAGCCTATACACATGGATTTGAATATAGTCTTCAAAAATTCATGCAAACATAAAGCAGGATTGTTTTGGGTTTTTTTTTTTTTTTCATTTCACACTATGTGTTTCTGTCAGGCAGAGAAAGATTCTTACTCCTGGAAACTGAAATCTCTTGTGTTTAACTAAGCTACCTCTGAAGCCTTCTTGACAGTGGCCTCTTCCAGGCTTGTGCTAGAGACAGATTTTTTCCATCTGTGGGAGTAACTAATGCACTAGGTTGCTGTCGTCCCTTCATACCAGAAAATTGCTATCAGATGAATGGTGGATTCTTCATAATTCCTGATTTGGTTTTGAGGTGGGATCTTCTCCAAGCCTGTTTTGTTTTGTGTCTAACCAGTACTTCTCTCTCCCCATTTTTTTCATAATGATTTTTTGCACCTTTCATCACTTTTTTCTGTCCTTCCATCTCTTAATCTCTTTCCAGTGCTTTCTTGTTTTCCTGCTTTTCTTTCTTCCATTTCTGAGCATTACTCGTTTTTACACCTCGTAAGTCATTTCTGGACTGAATTAAACCTTTTTCTTTCACAGTTACAATTGCTAAAGAAAAATATTATTTAGAAGAATGTAGCTAATGGTCTATGTTTCTATTCAAACATGATAATTTTCTTGGGATAATAACAAAACTGCTGACACATCCCTAACTATAATTCATAAAATGAATCTCTTCAACAGCGGTAGCAGGATGATTTGATGAGGGAGCTGTTAGCCAGGAGACCTGACTTCAGTTTCTATGACCTTGGGCAAGCCTGAGCCTTCCTGAAGCCTGATTTCCCATTGCCTCGCACCTTGTAATATCATTTGCCTTGTGCAAAAACACTGTGACATGACATGATTTGACAGTCTACCTTGAGGTCAGATTACAAGGTTTTGCAAAGAGTACAGAATCAGTCTGGTTTAGTTTCCTTATTTATAAACTTAAGACAATAATATTGAAGTCTGGAGAGCACCTGTGATCCCTAAATAAATGCTGAGTATTTTTATGATTCCATTTCAAGAGGAATGTGTATTTATAAGGTATTTTTTGTGTCACATCCCTGCAGTACTGAACAGCATTTTAAGATTTGCAACATGCTGAAAATAATTTTTATATATATGTTCCTATGTTTTCCAAGAGTGTTTAGTATTTATCAGGCATGGGTGGTTCAGGACATAGGTAATAATCTGAACGTGATGTTAGTACTTCTCACATAAATGAGGAAATTAAGCTACTTGCCCCAAATGGAACAGGATTAACTTCTGCTGCAATTGCTGGGTATACAACTTACAGGTTCACAATCTTACTCTCAGTCCTCTAAACAGTATTACCAGTCCGGACATTAAAATGGCATTCAGGTTTGACTTTAAAATGCTCTCGTTCTTTTCTAGAAGACACTAAGTCTACATAAGGAGATCTGATGGAAAGGTCTGGCGAGGGAAGTGCCTCAGGTAGCACTGAGGGATTGTGGAGTGTTTATCTTGTAAAGCTTGGTGCCAAAAACGGATGACTACTAGTTGCATAAAAAGCTGTGCTTTCGGTGTAACTATGACTACAGGAGTTGGACTGGGATCCCTGGGAATAAGCAAACATCTCCTGTCAATTTAGGATATTAAATGCACTGGAGTCATTCTTCTTTAATGTTAATATATGTCCTGTTTGTTTCATTCAGCTATACCTGTGAACTAGGTTTTTTTTTTTCCACGTTGCATCACTTTATAGGATTTTCTGTGTTTAAGTGCTTTTACAGTTTGTTTGTGATGCAGTGCAGGCAGGCATAAATTAGCGTGAGTTTGGCTAAAGGTTCGAGTCTGTCTGGGAGAATAATGGTGTCTTGCACTTTGTTCTTTCTGTGGGCTCCAGCAAAGGCAATGGTTTTCTTACTTGCTGCATCTGAAGGGTCAAGAAATGCTTTTCTGCTCTGCAAGGTGCTCTAGCACAGGAGCAGGAGATCTGGGCCTCCATTTTTTACATCCTTGCTATGTAGAGCTCAGGGATACAGGGTTTCTGCTGGGCTTTGGCATTGCGAAGCCCAAAGGCTCCTCTCTATATTACTGCAAGGTCCAGCCATAACTTTTCACTTGGCTTAAGCAGATGAAGTCTATAAAACTGTCCTTTGTGGAGTAAAATGCCATTCAGGAGGTAGTAATGTTCCATTCTAATATTGCTTGGTATATTTTAAGACCATATTAAAATCAATTCTGAGTTGTACTCTGCTGTAAGATCTCAAAATTTTATATGCTCATAGATGATTTGGTGTCTCTTGTTAATAGCTTTGGGAATTCTGAAGAGTTTATTGGATTTCCCTTTCACAGATGTGGAAACAGAAAGATGTAAATGACTTGCCTGGGAAAGAGAGAAATTTAAGAATATGCCACGCGTCTAAGCCAGCCTCTCAGCTTCAAGCACAAAACGACCCTTTTGCCCCTCAGCAAATTAATAGATTAATTAAATCAAATCCATTTTTACCAGGTCAAGGGTGAGTATGGGCTTGTGGAAGGTCTATTGATGTCATAAATATTATCAGCAGTCATATATGAAAGCTTATTTTTGAACAAAATCAGAATGGTTAATATTTCCAGAATGAAGGACTGAAATATGGGAAATATTTTCAATGGCAAGATCATAATTAGCTTTAAGCAAGGACCAAGTAGATTTTTACACTTTTTTGTGTTATTGTTTTGGAAGACTGAATAGATAAATACACAGAATTTGAAGATGTGACTTCCGAGCCAAATTTCGTAGTAACTTCATAGAAAGCTAATCTGTGATTATAATGAAAAAAGTTTTAAAGTGTTTCTAAAGTGTTAGAGGCAATTTGAACTGCATCTTTGAAAAGTTATACTCAGGAAGAAAGAAGGGAGCTAAATTTACATCTAGGACCTTAGTTTTAGATACTCTGTTGGAAAACATTGGCCCTGTGTTTCTGCACAATTCATAGAATTCACTTTTTATTGACACTTATCTACTATAAACCAGTTACCATGTAAAACATGTCTGGGTTAGGATAAGGTCAGAAATGTTTATCAATACCCTGAAAATTTCTGAAAAAATTATATCCCGACTTGCAGATGAAAATAAAAAACTCGGAAAAGAGTTGATGGAGCCGAGATAAGGAAAAATGGATGAGATGAACTGAAATATTTTGTTTAAATTGTGACCCTCTTAAATGTAGTGTTTTAAAAGTATGTCAAGGTATACTTATAAAAATAATAAATACTCCAAATTAAAATTAATATTTTAATTGGGAAACCTGTCAAAATTAAAATGTGTGTTGGAAAATATTGATTTTGCCACTTCAGCATTTTCTGACCAAAATTTTTTTTTTCTGAAAGTGCCCTGGCATTTTAATAGCCAGTAAAGTCCCAGAATCATATACATTTTTTTTTTTCTCTGATAGCTGGTAAATTTTTGACTTACATAATATTTATAGGTCTCTGAGTTTATCTCAAAGCTATAATGTATTCTGCTTTATTTATATATTTCTCTCTCCATGGGAATCTTCAATTTGTTAATAAGGGGATTATCCCCTTCCCCTTTTTTTTAAACTAAGATGTTAAGAGGCAAAGTCATTAGGCTGATGCTCACGGTCTGTAGGTGACTGCTATTTTTTTCTTTGTTTCTGTATTCAGTGGTCCATGATTTAGGTAATTGCCAGTTTTTTATCTTTTTTGAACATTTTGATAGCACACCGGGGTGTTTTTGTGGTGTTTTTTTACCTTCTCTCTTGTCTGCCCTCTGACTGGAGCAACTAGTGCAGCTTGTCAGTGGCTGAGGTTGGACACTTTGCTATTCCTTAATACTGCTGTGTCATCTGCCACTGCATTTAAGCCATGTTCACAGACGTAAGCTAAATACTACCCAGTTAAAATCCAGAGATTTGCTAGCAAATAAGTTTGTTTAAAAATCACCAAGTGATGCAGTGGCAGAACCCAAGAGTGTCCGTTTCTGCCTTCTCTGCAGGTCAGTTTATGAGCTTCAGCTAACAAAATTATCCCCAGAGACCACTATGGTTGTAAACTGGCAATGACATCTACTGTGGTAGGGGCTACAGGCTTTTAGCAGAAATCTCAAAAAAAGGTCTATTCTCAAGGCTGTAGCCATTTTTAGTAGATCTTAGAAAGGTGAAGAATAACATAAGAATGCACAATACATTTTTAGTCCACTTTTTAATCCAGTAAATACACATCGATGGCTGCACAGCAAGATGTTACTGTGATTTTTCCCTGAAGGGTTTGAGTTTCCAGCTTATTTTGATTTCTTAAGGAACCACAAAAATCAGGAGGAAACCTCCAATTTAGGCTTGCCTAGCTCTGTTGTAGTATATTATATGGTAATCAGGGGTACTCCAGCTTGATGACCTTTCATCTAGGGCTGTTGTTTAACAGTGTACAGTGCTGCAATCTGGGCTTTCATGTGTTTTGCGTATTGATTTTCCAGATAGGGAGAACTGCAATAATAACCTGAGGAGGTCTGGCATCACTGTGGCTTGGTTTGCTTTTATTCCTTACGGCTCTAGGAAAAGCAGTCAGTTCCTGGGAGTGGTGGGCATGTCTCTCCTCACTCTGCTTGTGTGAAAGCCTTGAAAAAGCATTTCCCTGGTGTCACTGGCTCTCCCTCCAGCTTTCCTTTCCAGCTTATTTCCATTCCACTTCTCTTTTTCTCTTCCTGCCTTTCCAGTTGCAGATCGGCCTGGAGGGGGCTTTTCCCGGCACCCTCACCCCAGCAGCAGCAGCAGCAGCACTCAGCTCAGCCTGTATTGCTGGGCAGCCTTGCACAGGCACTGCTAGCAGCTGCAGCATGAGAAGCTGAGGGAGTTGCATATCAGATGCAATTTTGGTCAAGAATCGCCTCAAAATGGTGCTCTGCTTTCATAATGTATTGTTTCTTTCCTTTGGACAAAGAAATGTGCTGGCATTATCTTGTTCAAATCTCTATGTAAATTCACTTCTTCCCTTTCTAAAGCTCTAGGGTATGAATCCTGTTCACACTGGCGTATCACGGTGATGGGTGGCTTCCAAATACCAAAGACAAAAAATGTGATAATGGTTGCTGTGGTGTTCTTAATCCCCTCACGATCCTCTTTCTACGAGACTAGTTCTCTGTGAAGAACCTATGATCCAGACCAAATGCTCTCCATGCCAAAGGAACGAGGAGCAGTGGTGCCTCATGGGGTTGAGCTGGTGACCGATGTCAGTAGTCCAGGTTTCTAAAGCTATGTCACCAGATGTCTTTGTAATCCTGGATACGTTTACTTGATCTAAAAGGCTCTTTGTAAATGGGGTTCTCTCACGCGAATGAGGTTACTTACTGACTATTTCAGAATACAGTATATTGTCAATATTTGTTCATCACGTGCAATGGTGGGTATGTAATATTCAGAGTTTTTCCATGAGGATTACCGTTGGGAATAGCAGAGTCACAACTGATAGCCTCAGCTGCTACTTATAAAAGCCAGCTCAGTTACCATACCTTGGTTGGAATAGTCTTGCCCTGCGTTAGAAGTGTATTACCCAGTAAGCACAATGCAGTTGATGCCTGTTTGAAGAGACCTCACTCATTTCAAAAGTCTCAGGAGACAAAATAAGTTATTTGTGTGGCTGAGTCGCTGAACAAAAGAGAAACTGTTTGTTATCTGAAGTAACAGGACAGCATATGTTTCTCTGCAGTGTGGCTGGCAGCCTAGAGCCTTGAAAAACGTGTTCTTGTCTTCAGGGGAGCATAGAGATCAACTTCGTGCATCTCAAGAGGTGTTAAAACAACATCTGATGAGTCAAGTTGCAATCAAATGAGCCTTGCTAGGGAAGAGCAAGCAACATATTCAAAATTTTGGCAGCAGCCATTTTACCTTTGCCTTTTCTAATCAGCGAAAATCTGCTGTGATTTCTCACAAGTTTTGTCGAGCTTTACAGTAAAGAAACATGCCCTGAGCTATTCTCTCTCTCTCACCCAACCATCTTGAAATTTTAACCTTAGAAGTGAAAATAAAATAAAAAGTTAAAATACAGTTTGTACTTTTGCTTCTGTTCTCTTACCTATTAAAAATGACTGAGTTTGTCACCTAAGATTTACTGAGTTAGTCACCAGAGGGGAGACCTGTGGAACCTGTCTTTAGTCTGGAAAAAATAAATTGTCAATTTTTATTTGTATCATTTTGAAGAACACTTTGACTGCCAAACAAATATCCTGAAGGGTCAATTCTGCAGATGTATGTAGTCCTAAATTTGTCATGTTTGTGTTCAGATATGCCATGCCATCTGCCTTGATGGTTGTAAGAAGCTTATTACATGTAACCCTTTGGGTAGTTTAGAGTTTGTATTTTGTGGTAGAAGATATCAGTTATGCCCACAGTTTCAGCATCCTCACTCTGGTAAAGAAGAAAAGACAGTAATCATTAGAGACTTTTTATGCCCAGCAGCTTGCAAACACTGTGGAAAACAGTCAGTCCTTGTACAACATAAAGATGAAAGGTGGATGAAATGTTCATCAAAGACCGTATGTTTTCTAGAAGGTCGAGCAATTTCATCACCAGCGCTAAGCAAGGATGAGGGACTTCATTTGCCAGTGATGAAAACAGCCTAGTCAAAAGAGGTAACAGTCAAGTATGCAGTGGGGTTACATGCTTTGGTTGGATCTGTAATTCCATTATGCTGTCTGACTAAAAGGTGTGTGGTAAAGGAGTTTCACAGCAGAGCCTGAACCACCGATTCTTCTCTGGAAGCGCAGGGGAAGAGAAACCGTGTTCTGCCCAGATTTGGCTGGCAGTGGTTGGAAGCAGAGGTGGTTCCACAACACCTAACTGTGGATGGCTCACTGGAAGAGCCTCAGCTGGGACTATGGCACATTCATTAATGGCGAAATCCATAACCATGTTGATATCAAAGGCTCAGACTGTTTTGGTCTTCTGAAGTAATTAACAGCTTCATCGCTTGAACATATCCACTTAGTGCTGTTGTGAACCAATCAACTCTTATCGTGGTGCTATGCAGTACTCTTGAACATCTATTTAGAAGCAATTGCACCATCAGGTAAAAAGGTAGATAACTTAGAGACCTGATCCTGTTTACATTTAGCTTGATCTCAATGAAACTTGCTGTGCTTAGTTTCCTACCTTATCCTTTGCATTAATTTATCAGTACTAGTGCTTGCTGAACAGGGTGTAGGCCAATGGGAGGAGATGCGTTAGATGTGAGGCTTCTCATTTCTGATGATTTTTCACCTCAGAATTCCTTTTTCCTCACAGAAGTCATGTTTATAATGGAAATTATGAAGGATTTAAGGAAACCCTTTCATCTTTTGTCTTCTTGCCATGTTGAGAAATTATCACCAAAATTGGAAAGACTGACCTTCTCTTCATTCAGAAAAAATATGGAAAATTAAATAATTAATATAGATTATTTCAATATATGTTGGCTAAAACTGCTTAGTTGTGCCATGGCTATTACATCATGGGGAAATTGTTACATTAGGAAGGCTAATAATTGCCTCAATGAATGATATCCTCTTTTGTTAGCGTACCTCATGCTGTTGCATGTTTATTGCTATTATCAGGGTAAATGAGTGGTTTGTACATGTGACATTGCATTCTGTTGACAACTTTATATCCATACTTGGTCACGTTCTCAGGGGCAGTGGTTTGGCTGGTTCATGAGTGACAGTGATTAGTAGGTAAGACAGCGCAGACAAATCTTTTAAATATTTTTACTTTTTTAACTTTTCCATGGTTGTGAGCAACATGGAAGAGCATCACAGGCAGTGTGTTGTTCCCAGTGCTGCTTTTCGAGCTGACCTAAAGAGATTGGTAACTGGCTTCATACTGTAAAAAAAAAAATAAAGAAAAAATGATGTAAATTAGGTGGAATTACTCTTCAGCGAAGGGGCATTTATCAAAATATTGTACAAAACTTCTGCTATGTTTACTTGTGTCACTTCATTCACACATTGTAAGTGTACCTGCTCAAGCAGGGGGGTTGGACAAGATGATCTCCAGAGGTCCCTTCCAACCCCAACCATTCTGTGATTCTGTGATCATCACCCTTCTCGGAGCCTAAACCTTTTGTCTGCCACTAGAACTTGAGTGTTGAAAATAGTTTCTTAATTGTTCTATGCACTATGAGTATCTTTATTATCAGATTATATCCTTATGACACAGAATATATCTAGAGATATATGATATGCAATATAAATATGATAAGAAGTGTCACTAGAGCTCATCCTTGATTAAGAATTTATTTTACTCTCCTCTTAACAAGGATTGACTGGATCACAGGCCATTTCATTTAGGAGGCTGTATGTGAGAGCTTTGTTGATTTTTAATTTTCCTCCATTGATTTTTGGCATCCAGAGAGCACTTGTTCTCTAATGGCTCTCTGTGTTGGTGTTTGCTTGCAAATTGAAGTAAAAGATAAATGGCTTTCAGGGTAATACCTCTCCAAGGGCTTCCACTTGAGGGCTGGTGGCTGTTAGCAGAGCTGCAGTGTGTTTAGAAAAGTTCTATGCTCAAACAAAAGCATTCCTGAGCCTGTAAATGTGGTAAAATTGTTTCAGGCCTGGTGTGATAACAATCTCTAGCCAATTTATAAATCTTTAGAAGGAATAGCCCAATTTGTCCACATTTTTCTATGAAAGTGAAATGTTCTGCGCTTCTCTTAATAGGGTTGCAAGTGTTTTCCTTGCACATGTTTTTCCTCAGCAAACAATTGATTTTTCAGTAAAAGAAGTGGAGAAGAGCTGCTGGTATTCAGTTAGTTATGGACAAGTATTTGTACTAAAATGCAGTAATTTTTGCTTGTGCTAAGGTTGAAAGTTTTGGCCTGCCTATTGGAAAACAATATTTGGAAATGGCTATAAATTTGATTTTCAAAATCTTTGCTTGCTTAGGAATATTAAGCTCATCTGTAGTGTAAACTTGCTTTATATTTGGGTATTTCAAGCCTGCTTGTACACCGTTGCTGGGATAGATCATTGCGTTGTGTAACAGTGCTCTGTCTTATAACCACTGCTAATGAAAGGGTCCTGCTTAGCACCCCTTACTCATTGCCTTCTCAGACCAGGCTTCACTATTTCAGAAAGACATCTCCTTACTCTACGCTTGAGTTAGAAAGCCCTGGAAGAAGGGGTGTGAGGCTCTTAGAGCTCCAGGGGGATGACCCCATGGATCATGAGCCTCATCTTCCACAGGTGCTGGGGAGCATCTCTTCCCGTCAGCTCCTCTGCAAATGGTTGCTGCCTGTTGCCTTAGAAAGTTGTATTGTGTGTCAGATAGCTTTATACAGCACATATGTGCATACTGCATTATATATTTTCATACATTTAAATTGTAACATTGGGCTAATACAATTTTTTTTAAAAGAGTTCAGTTACCAAAGATACACTGCTTATATAGCATCCATATATGTCTTTTCTTAATTAGGTTTTCAGCTTTTCAAGAGTGTCCTGTAAAATCAGTAAGAATTTGGCTTAAGGAACCTGTGATTCATTTTTGTCACTCTCTGCTTCTCATGCCACTTACATTGAGCTTCATTCAAGCAGCTTCAGCAAAGGTCTGGAGTAAGATATGCATTCACATGTCTGGATCAGTACTGAAACAGCTTAACAAACTACTGCATTAGGTCTGAGAAATTAAACTCAGTCTGAAATGAAGAGGAGCTACAAATCCTGGGCTCCTTTCTGTGTTCTGCTGTTGTGTCATTTTGTGTCCCCAAGATGGGTATTAAGGACAGTCTCATTAACAGTCCCCTTGTCCTGCAGCGTCCAGCTTCAGTCAGAGTTTCATCAAAACTGAAGAATGGAGACCTGAATTTCACATTGGTTTCTGTGTTCTGCTTCGGCAGAAGTTTAAACTGTTCATGTTTGGCATTAAGCGCATGGATGATGCTATTGACTTCAGTGCATAAGGTTAAGCATTTGCGCAATTGTATTTGGGAACTGGGGAATAAAATGGAATGCACAAAAATTAGTCTTTACCAGAGGAGCGGGACAGTAACCTCTCTATATCTTAATTTATAAATGAGAAGAGTAGCTTTTTTCCAAGCAAATGAAGTCACTGTTTTATAGCAAAATGCAGTCTATCTGAAGCCTTCCCTTAGCTCTTTTCTTAAAGTCGTAAATTGCTGATGGCTGTGTGTGTCACAGGGCACACAAAAATCTTTTGCTGGAGGCTTTGTTTTGAGCTTGTGGGGCTTTTCCTACTCAGTAGCCAGGCTTATTTCATCAGATGTGCTTTTGTTTTGTTTCTTCAATGCAGCTTTCAGGGTGACCTCTGCTGAGATAAAATGACTAAAACCACTCTGGATTTTCCTGAAGCAACATCTTCAGCAGCGATGGGCAATTCATCGCTCTGAAAGCAACTGCACACTCCAGAAAAGAACCCAAACCAGACTAGAGCAGACCTGGCAGAGCTCTTGCTTTTCTCTCTCCCTCCTGTATTGCTTGTGAATCAGGGCAATGTTGAATCTTAAAACATAGTAGTATAGGCAATGACCATAGTAATGATTGAGAAAAAGCATTGTCTTATTTTTTTCTTGAGGAATTTAAGGAGTATCGTAATGTCATTACATTTCTGGTTGGCTGTTCATTGGGGGCTCTTCTGGAAGAGCTTGAATTTTGGGCTGTATCTTCACTGCGTGGCTCAGCACTGTTTAAACTCAGGCAAATCTCATGTGAAGGGGTTTGAAATGCTGCCAATAGCAAGGGCTGGCTTTAAGCTACTGTTATGAGAAGCACCACCAAAATAGGGAAGATGACCGGGTTTGGCACCATGCAGAGTTGCCATGGCTGCTCTGTAATGAAGGGACATGTATATGCTGGGGAGCCATCCCAGGGCCTCATTTCCCAGTCAGTGGGTTTAAATATGGTTTTAGACCAGCACAGAGCTCCAGAAAAGGACCTTCCACCTCTCCCTCCCTCCTAAAAAGGGGGAGCAGCAGGCTGGGCTCGAAGGAGCTCTTCTCACAAAGAGAAAGATGTATCCCCCAAATAACTGAAGGGCAAAGTTGCAGACCAAAGGGACATTAAATGGAGTGAGTCCTCGTGTTTCTTCTGTTTGGCTTTAAAATAAAGCCTGATGGAGCAGCCTTCCTGCAAGAGAGGTGGTGGTGCCTGTCACCTGGGATGGTGTGGGTGAGGCTGGCTACTCTGCTCGCGCTGTAGGAGCTCGATAGGGATCCAGCAGTTTTTTTGGTGAGAGGGTAGGGTGGTGTGTGTTTAGCTTTGTGTAGCTGTGAATGACTAAATTGAATGTCAGGGAGTAGAGAAATGAAACCTCCATCTCTTGTGGAAGTGGCAAATAAGAGTCTCTATTGTGAAGGTGACTTTACTTTCATTGCAACAGAAGGTACGAGATTTTGTAAGCAATATTAAACCATTTCGCAATCCATAAATCAATCCATGTTCTTCGAAATGGGGCAGAGGCAGGGGTGTAAGTGTCTGTTTATCAGCAATGGATGGCCTACAGTATTTCCTGGGAAACAGGTAAGGCTAATATCAGGGAATAGTCCTGGAATAAGACTCAAATGAATAAAATAGTGAATATTTTTCATTATACTTCTTTTTAATAAGATGCCTAACAAGAGAGTTGAGGGAGGGCACTGGAGTGGTTTGAAGCTGAAAATCAAGCATTTTCATGGAAATAGACTCATTAAAGCTGCCTGTTATAGAAGTGCAACTGTTTTTCTATGAACGTGATATTTGTTCAATAATTGAAATACATTTCTTAAAAAGAAATATACCGTCAGTTTTCTTTTTTGGTTATGTAATTCATAAATGCCATTTATAAGTAGACTAGATACCTTGCCCCAGAAAGCCTGGAACACATCTACCTGCTTTTTACTGGTCTGGTAGTGTAGCCAAACTGCAGAATAAAGGTTTATTTTATTAACCTTTGGGTAAATTACCAATGTGAATCAGTAAGTAGAGATGTGGTTCTGCCCCACAGCATGTATTGTCTAATGTTGACGAACCAGGCTCAAGTTGCTTTAAGTTCTTTGCATTATTTAAAATACCTGCTATGACCTATTATTTTACAATATATTTTTAAAAATATTTTTTAAAAAGCAATTATTTCACTTTGAAACTTTCCTTAGATCTTAAACAATAGACCTTGCTATCGCCTTTGCATGCAGGTTTGGGGAAGCCACTTGATTACTTACTGTAGTTATACTGTCATCTTTTTAACCCTCGTATTAATACTTAAATTCTACAGAGTGCTACTTAGTTCTTATTTCCACCATACAGAGTGACAGCCTTGGCTTAAGGAAGTCTTAGAAATTTTTTCTAGCTTCAATGCTTAGTGCCAGAGTGCAGCACAGGGCGGCTGCTCCCTGTGGGGCAGGGAGCTGGGAGCTAAGGGTGATCCCGTGGCTGGTGGGGCAGGGACGCAGATTGCCAGGCACATCCACGGTGATGAGGCCACGGTCAAGGGGGTCAGCCCTGGCTGTGGCCTCCCCACAGGGCATCTGTGAGCCTCTTCCTCTCTCCCACCCCAAAATTTTCACAAACATTTTCAACCCGAGTTAGCTGTTCTGCTAATCCCATCGGTCAGCTCCCAGGCTGGTCTGCTTGAGCAGGAGGCTAGAGTGGAGACCTCCTGAGGTCTGCTGGGCTGCTGTGGTTACTGAGTGCCACACACGTTTAGAATTCAGTTTCATGGTTCTTCCAGTCAGAGGTTATGATTTACTTAATGTGTTTTTATTTTACATGTCCAGTTGTTTAACTTAAATTCAAAAGTGCTTAAGACTCTTTTTTGGATAAGACAAGCAGTATGAATTGTGCCATTTATGTATACAATCTGGTTATATATTGTAGAGTGAAAGACACCATGAGAAAGGAAAATGCTATGAAGCATGCAGTATAAATCCTTAAAATAGATCCTCTGAGTCTTGAAGTCACCAATTTCTCACTGCTCACAGTGCAAAAATGTGTTGGTTCAATCCTCCAGTTGGCCACAGACCACATTTTAAACATTTATTTCTCATTTCCTTGATATCCTTTCCTCTTTGTATGTATTTGAACTAGACTTTTCAAAATTTCCTGCCTCCCCTTCCCCTGATGGGACAAAAGATTGCTCCTGTCATGCCCCCCGGAGCCCGAATGAGACAAGAATCGGTGCCTTGTTAGGACGATAGCATCCTGAATTCTCCAGCGCTGGAAAGCCATGCTGTTGTAAGCAAGATGACCCAAGTTCACTTGGTTTTGTTGCATTATGTATATTGATATTGGTTCTTTTGTCGCTTGGCTGACTTGTCACCTAACAACCTCCCAGTTTTGAAGTCAAAGTGGCACGTTGGAGACCAGCTGAACCCAAGAGGCACTGGTGATCTATTGTGTGGGAGTTAAGGGTGTATGAAGCTGTGGTTTGCAATTCAGTGAATGCTGCTCAGTTCCTCTGGCAGATGCCATTAGTTATGGTTTCCCTTTAAGCAAAAGGTTTGCAAGCGCTTTTGTACCAAGTTCATTGGCAAAACAGAAAGCTGTAGTGTGCATATGGAGCGTTCACCCCCTTCCAGAGCGGTGCACTCTTCTGCACATTTTTTTTTCTTTTTCTATACATTACATACTTTGCTGTTTATTGACAGATTTTTTTTCACCTCTTCCACCTAATTTTGTTTAGAATATGGCTATCTGGGTAAACTGGTTTATACTTTTCACTTCGGGTTGTTCATGCAAAGTTGTCAAAGCATACTAGAGATATTTATCTAACCCTTGGCAAAACTGGGAGTGAGGTGCTGGAATGCAATTTTTCATGGAAAAAGAGAGAAAGGTAGAGTCAATCGAGGCAGGTCAAGCCCCATGTGTGACAGCGGCAGGGATTGCTTGCAGAGTGCTGATTGCATGCCAATTAATAAACCATGTTCTCAACCTTTAGTTTCTTAGGCGAATATCCTCACTTTTAGTGCATGAACTGCCAAGTCTTTGGCTGTTCACACAGGGTATTGAATGTAGACTTGTATAGGACTTTTTTTTTCTGAAGTCTTTTAAAGCAGGCAAGCTGTGAGAATCTGCAGTGTACCTATAGGCAAAGTGCGTTCTGTACAGCACATTTGGTGACCCCTTTCAGCCCTCCTTGTAAACAGTAGAGCACCTATTGATGGACTTTGCGTTGGCATTTTCATCAGGTTTCTGAAGAGGCAACATTCCTGCCTCGATCGATAAAACGCAGTTAGGTTTACTGATTACACAGTTCTCTTTTCCCGAGACAAACAGTGAGTTTGTAATTGCTTAGCGTACTATATTTTCTAGCAGCTATATCCAACCACACCTGTCAGTTTGCATGTGTCACAGGACAGGATTCACATCACTGCAGATCTCTTTCTTCTCCCACACTGCTGTGAGCTGGTGGACTTTCTTCAGCAGAAGAGGAGAAACATGCTTTTTATGATCTGAGCCTGTCACTGCGGTCTTCAGAGCAGTGACGAGAATGTGAAACAAATGTTTTGAGATTTTAAAAGGGTGGATTGTGACAGCTGAGTGTGCTACCTTAAAAAAAGAGATAGACTGTCTCAATATAGCATACTAATCCTGCAAATGAATAATAACAAATGAATTTATTATAGTATGTCCAACTGACCTACACTGTCACTGATTTTAATTTTATTTCTGAATACAAATATACTTTTTGTTGTTTCCAAGACTATGCTAGGAACTGTGAGATGCAATATGTGTTGTTACCTCTACAACTGTATACCTGCTCTTTTCTTGTACATTGACAGACACGTCAGTCTTAGGTTTTGGCAGTCTTAAGTCTCCTGTACACACACAAACTCTGGGCTTAGTATAAGTGTTCAGCCTCTTGTGTAAAGGAAATGCCAGTCAAGGAAAACTGATAGTTAAAGTCTTGGAGCTGAGGGTAATTAATTCACTTAATCAAGCCTATCTGGATATCTGCAGACCACTGTGCTACATGTTAATGGGCAAGCCTCTCAAACTGCCTTTTTGTCCCTGGGTTTGGTAAAGCAGGTACTTCTGTTTGAAAATGCAGGTCGTGTACAACTTGGAAAATTTGTGCTAAATAACACAAAACAGTTAGATGAGAACTTCCATTCCCGTAATCACATTTTCCCCAGAATTGCTGTTGCTTTTTAGTAATCTGTTTACTGCTGTAAGACTCCTGCAATTACTGGACTAAGGTGTACTTACTGAAGTACTTCACAAGTAGCTCTGTTAGAGGTATGTCCTTTCATTTGACTGCCTGCTAGGGAATTACAGCCATTCCCTCCCTGTTTCCTTTCTTCTGGAGCGCAGATCCTCTGTTGAGATGAAAAGGCAAAGCTTCACTGATAACAACATTTGATTTTGAGCCCTGTCTTTGCCGTGCCTTCTCCTGCACTTCAGTTGTTACTGCTGCAAGAAACTCTTCTCATCAGCTTGCATAATTTGTTTTGGCAGATGTAAGAGCTTTACCCTCCCTCTTGCTAGGTGTGCAAACCTAATATCCCTGGAAAATCCATGGAAAAAGAAGGGAAGGATTCAATGACGCTGAATGGCTGGAATTGCCCCCTTTTAGGGGTTATGTCTCTTTTTTCCTACAGGATTTTGATACTCTTGGGGCTTGATTCTCCACTGTCCTGAAACCTGTTTAGTGACTTCCAAAACTGTGAGGAGAAGCTTGAAGCACACAAGTACTCCATCAACTCTGTGACAACATGAAATGGAGGCAGCAGAGAAACAGGACTGGTTTTACACAGCAAACAGAAAGGATTTGAGAATCCTAATACAAGGGTTAATAAATGTTCTCAAGGGTAGAAACAGCCTGAGTTTCCTAATGAGTATTTTATTGCATTTCAGGCAACCATTTCACTAGAATTATCATCTTTGCTTTCTTTGAAACAGACTGACCTGCAGCTGAACTGTGCTAAGGCACAGCTTTAACAGAATTATACCAGCTGTTAATAGAGAGTTAGAAAAAAACATGTGCTAGATTCACAGCTGGTATAAATTGATGCAATTACATGGTGTTCAGGGGAGCTCTGCTTGTTAGGTGAACCTGAGGATGTGGTATTTGGGGCTTTTCTGAGGCTGATATGCAGCATATGGCTGCTGTTTTCCCTATGTGCTGTGCTGCTTTGCTTACTGTTAGATGGTGCAAGTATCTGGGTTTAGTCTTAGAGATTCCTCTCTTGGATTTTGAAGAGTCTCCTGAATTTGACCCTTTGCCACCTCTGATGCTTCCCAGCTCTTGAAGAGTGCAGTGTGCCAACTGTCTGCCTGGCTGGAAGTGCACCAGCTGGTCACAGATACGGAACCTCCCTGAGGTAGGCATAAATACATGCGATATGTTGATGGTTGTTTTTTAATATCAGATAAAGTTTTTAATGAATAGCTTAATCTCTTTAAGTAGTTTTCTTGTAGTGCTCTTAAATTATAAAATTCCTAGGAGATGGGTGCTATCTAAGTCCAGAGGGACCTGAAAAAAATGCTAAGCTGCTTGTGTCCAAAACTGCATTTTTCAGTATCTGTACAATAATGCAATGTCTGTGATAAGTTGAGGTTTTTCCCTTGTTATTTTGGCACTGTGAAGCTCTATGATATAAGTGCTATTTAGTAGCCCTTGCTTACTCCTATACGTAGAAGTAAAAGTCTTCAAAATAAATAAATAAATGAACATCTTTACTTTTTTGGATGTCTAAACTGAGACATTTTTCCAGATGATTACTGCTTGCCATTTTCTAAAGTAGGGATTGTCTCCAAGTGGATGTGCTGGAATGAGATATCAAATCCATTTTGTCTTTGCTTCTTAGGCAGCCTATTACAGCTAGAGGGAAGGGCAGCCAAATGTTAAATGACATGTCTCAGGCCATAGATACTGGTTTCAGAGACAGCATTAAAATTCAGAAAAAATTAGTACGCTTGCTTGGACTGATAGCTTTTGGGGGGGGGGGGGAACAACCCAAAAAACAAAGACCCAAGAATTCCCCACCCCCCTACTGCAATCCTTTTATATCTTTGTTTAAAGATTTGTGCGTGTGTACCTTCTTTAAATCTATGATTGCCTAAGTTACTTCTCTCTCCCAATATATAGTATCCCTTATGACCAAGGGGAGCTATATCTTGTGTATGAGATAGGAGTGTATGTATTTCTAGCCTATTTTAATATGGTTTAGCAGGTGGAAGAGGGAGCAGAATTACCTTCAGGTGGCCAGGTGCTCCTTGGTGTAGCAGCAGCAGGTGAATTGCTGGCCTCTAGTGGTAAATGGGGAGTAATCTGAGAGTCTGAGTATCTGTTGCTCAGAGACAATGTCTTCTGATGTTACTTCATGTAAGTTACACCAAAATTTGAAGTATGAGTGAGACCGTGGCTGTGATTTAATTTCTGTTACATGAATTATCTCCAGTATGATTCAAATAATCTTGAAATGAAATACTCCTCACTTTTACTGGTGTAAATAAAGTTCAAGCTGTGTGAACACTGGAAGAATGAAATTCTTGTAACGAGAGCTAAGGGTAGAGTTATTTTAAGAGAATATGCAGTCAGTATTTTATAATTTCTGTAGAGAGGAGAAGCCTCTGTCAGGCTTCTTGTGACAGATAGATGTTGTTATAAAACATGTAATCCTCTGAAGATTCTTTTTTTTTTTTTCCATTTCCAAGTGAATATATATAGAGATACAGCTCTTCGTGGGCTATATGGGCTGCTCTCTCTTTCTACAGTTAATGAGGAAAATAATATAAAGGCCAGCTTGGTGGCCTACAGGTAAGTGCTGTGTTACAGGGCTGATCTCTGCCTTCCTGAGATGGCAGAAGCCACAGGGCAGACGAGCTGCAACATTCCCATTTTTAACATGTCACTGAACTGTCGTCCAGTCCAGCAAGTGTTGCAGTGGTGCTCTCATGAGCTCTCCTGATGAAATTTAGTTGTTGTCACATGGAAATGATAGTCAAAACATGCTGAATCTGTCTAGCAGTCTCTAGGACAAATGGTTGTTACAGCAATACCTTAGAGGGATTCAAAGAAGGGAGGAAAATGCAAACATTTCAGGACAGTTGAGAGGAGAAAAGGTCCTTCATTAACTCCAGAAGCAATTAGTGTGAGAAGCGAGACATTTACTCTTACTAATTTGTGTACTGTCAGATGTTTTTACATTGCTTTAATTTTCTTCGATAAAAGTATCTGAGTTAAAACTTGCCCGTTGCCCAACTTGTGTTAATACCAAATATAGTTACTCTCAGCTTCATTCAGTCCTTTTTTTTAAAGGACAGAAATAATGGCCCTGAGTCCTAATCACAGAAAATGGTGTAATTCAAAGATAGAACCACAGGATCTGTGCCAAGGTAAAACCAGAATGAAATCCGATTCCCTTGCTTTGAATGGTGAGTTAGACTTTGGCGTTGAGGTTGAGCTAGGGTTTTCTGGTTAGCCCAGACTAGCTGCCATTTCTGCAAGGATATTCCCTTCTGTAAGACATCCTTCATCCCCTTTTTCCTCCCTCTCCTCAGTCACTGGAATGACAAAAAGGATCTGCTTATGCTTATATGCACCTCAATAACAGTATTTGCTAAGTGGTCTTTGGCAGGACATTTTGCGGTGACTACAAGTTTCTCTTTTTGTATCCACTTACTCCCCTTTTTTGGTCTATTTGGAGACACATAAGGCATCTGCTGGGTTTCTGCATGTGTTCTATCCAGCAGAAGAAGGCATAGCAGACTGAGAATTCCCAGGAATACGATTTGCTTTTCTCCATAAAAGATAACTTTCAGTGCAGATGGTTCAGCTGCAGACCAAGGGCTGTAGAGCCCAGCTTCTCCCTGCCTGCCCGGCTGCAGGCTGGCCAATGGCATTGGGTTGTTAGGACCTGAAGGAAGAAAATGGCAAAAGCAAATTAAAGAGCTAAAACCTGCAAGAAGCTTGAACAGCCAAGTGTTGTTTACCCAGTATAGTTTCTGTGAAGTTTCTATTACTGTAGAAGTTTTAACATGTAAGATTTCTGTGTTTTCTGTATTTTTTCTTTATTTCAGCAGCTCCCAAGGCTTTTGGAGCTTTGCCCCTGGGTGTCCCCACCTTGGAAGAATGTGTGGCTTTACTGTAGCTGCTGGAGATCAGGCTTTGTGTTTGGTTCTTAATGCTGTTCCCCTCATTCATAGGGAGCAGTGGCTTGGAAGAACAGACTGATGCCCCTCCTGGCATTCATAATAGGATTTCTTTCCATTTACAGGCCCTTAACATTACTTACTCAGCTGTGCAGGGGTTGATGTCAATGAATAGCTAGCTGAGTCATTTTTGAGTTATTTAACATGTTGAGAATAAGCCTGAAGCTGTCAGACAAGTAACATCTACATAGGCTTTTTCTAGCTGCAGCCATTCTTAATTTCTGTGCTATATTAAAGCTAAGCTAATAATAGTACTTTGGGTGATACTTTGATGGGAAGCTTTGTTAATGCATTTGTGAAGACTAAAGAGGCCGGTTAATTCAGTGCTAGAAATGTTAGAGATGATGCTAAACTGGAGACGGAATGAATAGGTGGAGCAGCTAGTTGTTTTCCTAAAGAAGATAAAGTATCTGTGTGTAGGTCTTTGCAGCATATTAACTGGCGAATAGGCACAATAGCTGCATTGTCTTAGTTGGAGCTGTTTCTTTTCTTCAAGAACAAATGCTTAGCGTTTCAAGTAGAAACTGGTTGTTAAAAGTGAGTCTAGTTTTAATATGGCTACAGATACTCAGTTCCTTGTTACGTGTTAGTAGTCATTCCCACACTGAGTCTTTTTTCCAAAGTAGCCTAGTGTTCAGTCCAAGTTAATTAGAAAGGAGGAAAGTGGTGCATCTCTGAGCTGTCAGCAGATGACGTACAGATGGCACTCATGTTTGCACTACTGTGCAGCAAAATAAAACAGGGTTGTCTCCAAGCTGCTCTGGTGACTTGAGAAGGTTAAGAGGAGAGTGGTGGCAATGAGAGCTGCATCTGAGAAGAGCAAGTGAGGATGGGGAAGCATGCTGGAGAGCTTGATAAGGCCACCCTTGTACCAGAGTTATGTCAAATACATCTGTGTACATCGGAGAACCAGACCCCTTTTTGGTGGCATTGATGGAATCAGTGGAGCTGTGGTGGCTCGCCACATTTGAGAATTTGTCTCAAATGGGTCAGCTCCCTTATTGAGACTTCAGTGAGCTCAAAGGTGTGGCGTAACTGACATCCACCACTGACTAATCTGTGAGAAATGTCATGGTTAGGAACGTAACATTAGGAAATCTAATAATAAACACAGCAGTCACTGCAAGACTGTAACCCTCTAGAAATCATTGGTTTTGTATTAAAAATCAGTTAGATGTTAACTGGTCATAAAAGCAAAACTTAGATATCCTTTCTTAAAATGAATAATTTCGCATTTGTATCAATAAGCTGGTAAAAAATTTTGTATGGTATATGTTGACTTCTGTGGCTATGTGTTTTTTGTGTGTGTGAGGAGTTGCAGGGTGAGATCTAAATGTATCCTGCCTGGATTATTTTTGTTTCCTTTCTTGCTTTTCCATACCCTTTGGTGTGTCTCTGTGGAGTGATTGTACTGTATTAGATAAATTCTGTTCTTTATATAAAATTGTATAGATAAACGTGAAAACTACTTTGAAAGAAAATACTAAATTCTGTGGATTGGGTTTATTTCCTTCGTTCATACTGAACAGGGCCATAGAGGAAGAATCGTATGTTACATGGTATTGTTTAGTATCAGTAATAGTGGCAGAAAACAGCTTTATATATTTAAGTAATATTTCCTTGGCTAAGTCTGTGAAAGCGTCAAGGAACAGGCCAGGGCAAGAGTAGGAGACAGAAATGCTGAAAAAGATGGTAAAAAATGAAAATACATTAGTGCAAAGAAACTAAGCTTGGGATAGTCTTTTGTTGCCTTCTCCATAAATCCCCACATTTAAGGGGTAAGCTAGCATGTGAAGTCCTCTGGCAGGAAACCCAATATGGATGTAGTTCTTTCTGACTGCCGCTATTGTCTCTGGCACTTTCCATCTGAGCATTTCAGTACAATTTTTGTACAATTTCCGAGCATTATATAGTGAAACTGTAACGCAGACCAGTTAGGAGACTTGTCTGGGGCTATGTGGGGATGCGAGGCAGATAGAGAACCCAGCCTGTGTGAGGCTTTCTTCTGTCTTCCCCTGCGTAGCTCAGTGTGGCAGCCTAGTGGTGGGAACCACAGCATCTTTGCCTTCGGGTTGCACGTATTCTTTGAGTGCAGAAGACTGGTAGTGTAGAGTCACAAAATGGGTCCTGTAAGTTACCTTCACAGGGGTGTTGTGGAGACCGCTGATGCATGTTACCCTGTGGGAGATATTGTCTGTAATCTATATACAGTAAACAAAGGGAGCAGAGCCAGATCTTCAGCCCACCTAGCAGTGGCAATTTTCTGTCCAGATCGGCTCCTGCTTTACATGTGAGGAAGGCAATGGGGTCAATGCCCCACATTCTCTGCATCCCCCTTTGCTCCAATTGTACAGTTTGCTCACAGCGTATGTAAGTGGATAAGCTCTTCTTTTGTATTCTCTTTGTGACTTCCTTGCGTGTTTTGCTTTTTTTCCCCTTTGTACAGAGACCAAGTGATAAACCTTGAAAGCAAATGTGCAAGAATAAGCAGATTGTCCACTCTCTGTATCCCTTACAGACAATACAGACTTTGAAATGTTTTTTCTTTCAGCTAGAAATGTCAAAATAGTCAGTGATGGGAAAGTTACTGCTTTGTATTAAGGGAAAATGTTGACACAATTTTCACTAGCATCAAGGCTCTTAATGAGCAACTGTTAAGGAAGAGAGGACCAACACAAGTAATTGTATTGCTCATTGGGATTACCCTGTCAGCTATAGTTTTCCTTTTCAGAAAAGCAGAAGAATATTTTTATGATAATTAGAAATGTAAGATGTACTGAGGACTGAAAAGTCTCTTTTTACACCTGGAATATGAAGCTTCCAATCATTCTGAAAAATTGAATAACCATTTCTGCCACTGTGTGTTGAGAGCAGGCTTGCAGATGTGGTGCAGGGCCATTAATGAGTCGATGGTAGATCACTGTCCTAACATTGTCTTGGCCTCCATGTCACTCACGGGTAAAGTGTGAATATCTTCTGATGATGTAACTGAATAGGATGCTGCCTCTTGAGATTTCTAAAACTCAAATAGTCTCTAGCCTAGTACGGTTATTCTTGCAGAGACAGTGGAACAGGGGCATTTTTAGCAGTTAAAGCACTGAATAATGGAAGCTGAGGGAAATACTCTCACTTCTCTTTGTGGGATTTAAGCATGCAAAGTCTATTAATACCAATGATGGTAGTGCCTTTAAATTCTGCTAGTACTCAAATGTTAAAGTATGCAAACTGACCTAAAAATATGTATCTCTTTGGCCAGGATTGTCTGAAAACTGAAATATGGCTGTTCTAGAATTTACTGAAATGGCTTTTGGTTTTTATGGGGGGGGAAAAGAGCAATTACAAGCTTTACTAAATGGACATCATCACTCACTGGTCTATGTACTCTGCAGCTGTGATGCTTTGTGATTTCTCTGCTGATTCTGCTGTCACTATCCAGGTGTAAAGGCTGTTCATGCAGGATCTGTACACAATGTGAAGGGTTTTTTTTTTTATACATAGACCTTTATAAGATAGCTCTGTGCAAGAATTGGTTTAATATTGGGACAGAGTCAGAAGAGAACACCAAAGTCCAAATTCAGGTTCCTCAAAGACTGAAAAATTTGGTAGATGAACTAACTTAGACATCTTTAGATGCTGTTTCCCTGAGAAAAAATTGTGTCCTATGTATTTAGAAGCAATTTTGTTGTTGTTGTTTTGGGGGTGGTGGTGTTATTATAGAAGCAGATTTTTGTATTGCAACTAGTGCTGATAATATTTTAAGCAATACGCAGAAAACACACAATAACATGTCAAGGGGCTGGATTAAAAAACCAAACATTACTCTCTCTTACTACTCTTCCTCTGCTCCCTAAATGATGCTTCCTATTTAATTTCCTGATTATATGATGATTTTAAAGAACTGTCAGCTTGACAAAACTTAGAAATCGGATTTGCTTATACACATCCAGAATATTTACTTGGGGTTTTTTTTGTTAAAGCTTTTTGGATTTATTTTATTTTGTGACTATATTATTGCTAAGGGCCTAATTCTAACAGCTACCATTTTTGTTGAGTTTATAACTTCATTAGAGCCTCACCTGTAGAAATTAGATTTAAACTTCGTAGCAGTAATAAGGACTGACTTGTTTGCTCCTGGATGCTTCAGTTGTACGTCCTCATCTCTCAGAAGGTCACATGCTCTGACTGTCCCTCAGGTTTCGAACAAAATGAGATTCTTTAGATGCATTTTGTGTTTCAGCCTAACAAATAATATTTGGTTATGTACTTAATGAAAAAGATTGCTGGTGGATGCTCTCGCTCTACTTTCAGTTGTTATCTGTGCTCATCGATCCATGAGAGCAGTTTAATTACACTAAAAATGAATGTCGATGGATGTAGAAAGAAATAAATCTTTTAAATCTGTATAGCATACTTCACTGAAATAACCAAGTTTACTGCTTTTCCTAAGGCTACCTTTAAGAAAGGTTAAAATGGAGGTATAATGTGCTGTGTGTCTGCATCCTTCAGAACTCGCATTTAACCTGTCTGTCACTACTTTTAAAATCAAGGGCTGGGACAAGGAGTTGATTTGTAAGTGAGAGCTTTGTAGACTTCAGGTGATCTGTCTTTATGTGATATCTCCTGTTTATATTGGGTTGATTTGCTGTAGATTGATTTTAGCCACACTTAAAATGGAAGGAATTAGCTATGAAAGGGTAGGAAGTGGGCTTAACTTACCCAGATAACATATCAAAGAGAGTTACTGACTGAGTTTAGCTCTGTCTCTTAGCTCTCCGTGTGGCAACATTTTGGTTGAGTGGGAAATATAGACTTCATTCTGTTTTGCTGCAAGGAAGTGAATTCTGGAGGTTTTTCCTGAACGTAACATATTGTTCAACCATCAGAATCATCAGCTGCGTTTTCCAAATTGTGGGATTCAAGACACTTATTTGTATGCATGTGAGGCAGAAGGGTAATTTTTGTTTAGGTCAGTACCTTGAATGGTCTCTCAAAATAACATAGTAGTAGTGTGATCTGATTGTTGCTAATCTCATTTGCTGATCTAAAAAGTGTTTGAGATTTTTGGCTGCGTTTTCTGGCAGTTGGCTGAATTGCTGGGTGAAAATATAGAACAACTCACATTTCTTTAACTCTGTTTGTAAGTGAATTTCTCAAAGGACTTGATAAAGCTTTTAATTACAGAGTAGCTGTGGAACATAGGACAATGCAGGTACCATTTAAAGCTTAGCTATATCACCTTTATGGCAATCACGCTTAATGTCAAGTAATGAGCGCGGTGTTCATGAGAGAGTACATACTGGCAGGATAACATAGCCGTTGCTGCAACTATAAAAGGTCTTTGGATTTTTAAGCTTTTAGTTAGCAACAGCTACTTAAATCGACAGGAACCAGGACTGATGTTTAAGCCATTATCACTTGTAAAGTCACTTAAACATATATGTACAACCAGTGAAAATCTAACTCTGACAGCTTCCATCTTCATGGTAGTTGGGGGAAAGCAGACCTGACCTTGGTGGCTCTTACCTTCCCTGCACTAAGTGCAAGGCACGCACTACTCAGAGTCATTCAGGTTTGTCACCCTCCCATGCACTCACCGACTTCAGGCATTGACTCACAGGTTCAACTGTCCCTTCATTTAATGCAAAACCCCAAACCTTTCTATTAAACAGTAATCTAACCATTTTAGACATGTTTTTTGCTCCCCTCTCTAAATGTTATGGTGTTTACTTTTGAAGCTGAGACTGAAGTTATCTCCCTGAAATCGGACAGGAACTGGATTGTGGAAACAGAAATTATAACTTGGGTTTCCTGGCGCTAGTCTGATGTCTTGTCTATTGGGCTGTACTGTCCGCACCAGCGGCGTGTGTCCAGTGTTTACAGCTTGCTCCTGTATTTGGTTTTATATTCACAGTAATGAGTGGTGCTCATCTTGTTTCCTGCTAGACCACTTACTGTATTAAAATCTGTGTGCTGTGTTATCCTCAAGTTGAACTCAAAGGTTGGTATATGACAGTCCAGTATTTCTGACTCATTTAGCTTTGCAGTTTTTAAACACAGTTATTGATACTCCTCTGTCCTTTATTTGTAATTGCTGCAAGGACTCGGTGGTCCTGTCTGATCAAGTGTGGTGTTACACAGAGAAGTAGCTTGCAAAATATTAAAGAAAAGATTAATGGGAAGAGGGAAAACTGCACCTCTAGTCCCTCATGATTTAGGAAAAGGAGAAATTCTTTAACTGTGTATATTTTTTATTTTGTGGTGGGCTTTTTTTTATGAATGGCATTTTCCCCATAATTCTTTGATTCAGTGACTTGTAAAAAGGAAAAAAAAAAAAAAAAATTGCTACTGTAGTTCCGTAATCTTGTACACAGTAGGCCAGATCCAGAAGTGATATGAATGTTGATGTTAATGAGGGACTCACTTCCTTCAACCATAGCAATCCAAAATGTTAACAACTAATGTTTTAGTTGTCAAAATTAATGAAAAGCCAATGGCATGTCAACATGACACATCATAGAATCGCAGTGAGAGATAGTTGAAATAAATCATTGAATATGGAGGTGACCAATATATCATTGAAGCGTGGGGGTGACCAGCTTTGTCTGGAGACTGAGGATATCCTCACCGAGAGGCAGGTTTTTAGAAATAACCAGTAAGAAGACTTAGAAATTGGCCTTTTGTCATTATTGACTACTTCTTTGTGTGTGTTCACTGTTCAAGCCCTAAGAATCTAATCCTGTGTTAAGTTTGCATTTCTAAATCAACACTACGAAAGGAGAATTTTGCTTGCAGAGTTTATTCCGTGTCTGACAAATGAAAACTATTAATGAGGAATTCCTAATTTCCATATGCCTTTCTACTGTGCATCATAAACTGGCTTGAAATGATAGATTGATGCTATTGGTTGCTCAGTCATTCATGTCTTTGGTATAAATTGCCATTACTATTACTCTTAAGAATATGTTAGGTGGGTGTTTGGGTGTCTGTTGCTGTTGGTACTTCTGCTTGCACCAAGAGGCATGTTGAACACCTCTCAAAGCAGTAAAATATGACTTCTGAACCTGGGGAATTTTGATACAGATTGCAAATTGGTGTAATGAGGGTGCAGCAGTACAGGAAAGATAGTAAAACTAGAAGGGTCTCTTTATTTGGTAAAATCACAGTGTGCCTGGAGATGAACAAAGTGAACTGGGGATATCTATTCTAACTTTCAGTTTGTTAATAGCTGATCTCCCTACGATCCAGGTCTTTTGTCTTTGGTAAAGCTATGTTCTTTCTCAATTGTGTGTGCACTGTTAACCTTCAGGAAGAAATTACCTGAAGAAAAAAAAAAATCAATTAGGTACGCAGATGGCAGATTAGACTTGAGCTCCATCTCTACCAAAGTGACTTTTCACTCCTACTAACAGTAATTTGGTTGGGGTTTTTTTGGAAAACTTAATAGAAAATATGCAGCAAGATGATGTGACACCATTTTAAATACTCTTTATTGTCCATGGCCATTTCCCATTGATTACAAGGGCATAAAAGTGTTTGCTGCCTGTTCCCCTCAGCAGGACTCTACTAAAGTACAGTCTGTCACTTTTTCAAGACCACGGTAATACTAGTATTAAGCAGGTTTTCCTGCAGATGTGGCAAATAGAGAACAATAACAGTTTTGTGTCTAATGTTAATCAGAGATGTTAAAAATGAACAGGCAGATGATCTCTTGATAAAGGTAGCTCTGTATTTTTAGATCCAGACCGCTTGCAGGTCATTTTGAGCTAGGTAAGAATTTGCAGTGGGCACTGTTTTAATAGAGCATAGTGGTACGTTGCCCGAGAAAGGTGGCGGGTCTAATAAGAAACTATGGTCAATAAGGTATGATTGAAGTAATTAACTTCGTTTAGAATTAACCTTTAATGAAAATCTCAATGTGATTAATGAAGAAAGGCGATTCTTCATAAATGTTGTATGTTAATAGTATTAACACTTTTTAGATGTACTGAAAAATGCTGTGATCTATTTGTAGAACTTGAGTGTCTTCCTCAGCTGCACACCAATACATGCACTCTGAAATACATAATCAGTGGACTACTGCAGTGTGGTACACATCAGATCTGGCAGCAGGTGTGATTATCATCTCCTTTCTGAAGCAAGTCAATTGTCAGTCGTTCAATTCAACACATAGGTATTTTCCACTGAAGGTGAAATATCAGCGTACTACCTGCTTATATGAGGATATTTAGATTCCATGGCTCTTTTAGTAAAGGTGGATTTTTTTCTGTTATTAAGATTGTAATCTGCTGAAGTCTGTAATTGTTAGGTACGTTCTTTAGCTGTCAGCTGTCACTCTGTTGCAGAAGCTGGAGCTTTTCATTGGCACTGTTCGTGACTTTGAATCTTCTGGGGTGAGCAGAACTGCTGTGTTAAAGTATTGCTAATAAAAATGTAAATACCAAAAGACATGTTATCCAGGGAAATTCAGATCTGCAGAGCGTGCAGATCTACACGGTGAACCTTTGTGAGGAGCAGCAGCAATAGAGATTTGGGTACTGAGATGAGCAGTGTTGGCTTCTGACTCTTTAAGGTGTCACACATGGCAGGGAGGCAAATAAACAATTCTTTGAGAAAACAGTTGTGTGTGCTACCAGGCTTTTGACAGATGGGTTTCTGCAGTAAGGCCTGCAAGCTATAGTTTCCGCTGCTGCTGTTGACTTACGAATTCAGGGGAGTTAGCGCAGGATCAATAGGGATTTCAGAAGGCTTCAAGGCTTATAGTGGGAGGTGAGTGAGTGATATCCTTGGACATTTAAGAGGTTACTCAGTAATAAATCAGGCAAAGATATGAATTTCTACCACAGCAGTGATATGAAAGAATGTAGCTTGAAAGACATTAATTTTTCTCTCTCCAACAAATGTGCAATGACTGAGATTCAGTTAATTCAGTTTGGTAATTGGATCAGCAGTTTCCGTGGTAAAGCCTCACTACTGGTAGTGCTGATGACAAAAACACAGGTCTTTTTATTCCTCCTGAGAGCTGAAAGTCTAATCCCTTCAGTACTGTTTTCTGTGAGGTGGCCAAGCCTATCGCCAATGCCCCTCTGGATTTGTGGGAGCAGCACCCCACGGATCTGCCACGTGTCCGTCCTATGACATACGTGTTGAACCACCTGAGCTCCTGGAGGGGGGAAGGAGTAAAGGCTTTAAGGAGAAGACAGCTACCACAAATTGGTACTGACTGGTTATGAAAGAAATTGGAAGGGATCTAAATCTAAAGACTTGATTAAAAACTAGAGAGAGGGACTAGGGCAGGGTCTCTGCTGTATGCATGGATGCACCCCAGCTCATCTTATAGGAAGAGGAGAAGACAAGTGTATACCAAAATTCTAATGTCTTTATCTTAAGCTTCTTTTTCCAGATGTGTTCAGGTATCTGATAAAGGGGGAAACAAACAAAGCTGAATTAAACTGACCTCAGATCTGCTACGCAATGGCATATCCAACGTAGAGGGGAGAGTACTTTTTAAGAGAATTGTGAGTGTTTATCTGAATGGTTTTAGAAATTCTTGTCATGTTAGATAAAAGTCAATGTGCAGCAATGAAGAATTAGGAAGCAAGGAAAAAGCCTAATGTAAATAAGAGCACTAGGATTTATTGGTGTCAGAGATATCAGTAAAAGGCTTGTGTCACTTCAGGAGAAATGGAGAGGGTTGCATGGTGGGGTATTTGGTGGGCATTTTCTCTTGGATTAAAAATTGTAGGCAGAATACAAGTCAACCTACTGAAGTTTCCATGTGGGGGAAAAAAAAAAAAATTAAAAAAATCGTTTTGCTGAGGCAACAAGAGCAAATGGGGGCACAGCAGAGTGGGCAGAGTACCACCCTCACTGTCCATGTTCTGAGGCAGGTAACCCGCTATATCCCTTTTCTAGACCACCTGTAAGTGGCCAGAACCTCTCACTTCTCAAATAAGTAACCCAGTGTCACCTTTCAGAAAATCCTCCTTAGAGCCTCAGGAGCACAAGTTAGGAAGGCAAATCTATTGGAAAGCAGTGATTTTGCACATTAATGCATGACCATGTTGGATTCCGGGCTCCCCAATTTTGACTGAATGCCTGGCAGAGGGGACCCCTGATTGCATCTGGACCACTATACAAATCTGCAACAAAATACAAATGTGTTAATTATAATCTTAATAAAAGCAGGAGCTGCAGATGGCATTAACACCTTTAGAGAAAATTTTAAAGAATTACTGTAGGTGAATTTTCATATTCTAAAATTACCAAACTTTTAAGTAACTCTGTTTCTAAACTTTGTAATTCTTCTTATTGCACCAGATCAATCAGCAGAATGCCTGATGCCGGGGGGGCAGGAAAATGCTTCACACTGGCAGGCTAAAGGAGAGAGGAGAAACTTAAAATTCTTTCAGAGTAAGAAGCAAGACAATTCATTGCTGATGGTCCTTTAGGAAATGTTAGGAACAGCCTGTCAGGTGCATTGGTGAGAGCATCTTCTGGGCACACTGATAGACAAGGCTAATAAAGCCAGGGCTTAAGAACATGAAAGAAAGAGCACTTGGCAGGAAGCATAGGCAAAAAGTTCATCTCTGTATTTAGAAATGAGTAAAATTGCAGTTGAAAGGAAGTGGAAAAAAGCAAGGATAGATGTGTAAGGAGAAGAACCAGAGCACTGATACTGTTAGCACAGGAAGCAGAGGGCTGCATGCTGCACCAGGACTGACCATAGACTCATCCTTATTTCACAGTGTCTGAGACCAGAAGAGGGAGAATGAAATCATGCAAAGTTCAGACTGGCTATTAAATTGTGTTGAGTAGTGTTGTACTGAGACTGAGATTTGTTAAAACCAGTTCTGCCCCAAAGCACTGCATGCTACAAGCAAACAGGGGAGGCTCAGGCATGGCCGGTGCCTGAAGGCTCCGCAGTGGCAGAAGGTGGTACTTGCTTCAGGTCTGCGCTGCACACCTTGGCTGAACAGTTCTCTGTCAGCATGGTCTCGGGTAAGACTCCTTCCCAATCCTAAATCTCATGTGAACATGGAGGAGATGAAACCATGAACTTAAAAAATGGTTTATTTTCACTGCCACAAAACCATGTATCTTTATTTCTGCTTTCAGCTATCATATCCTAACATATATACATTGTAAAAACTGAGCATTTCTCTTCCATTACATCTTTTCTCCCGTCTAAGTACCAACAGTTTGCTCTTGAGGTAAACCTGACTTTGCAGCCCTTAGAGCATTTGTGTGGCTTTTTTTCTCTCACAGTTCTGTGGCATTATCACATTTTACACTTAAGCAAATTTATTTGCTACCTATACCCTGCCCTACCTACCTAATACTCTGTATCAGGTTTTTTTGTCACCTACAAAAGGTACCAGCAAAGATTCTGTGTAAGTATCTATATGAACAGTGATGGTGACTAGTTACTGGGAGATAAAGAACCTTGAATGCTGCTTAACTATATATGCTACAACTGGGGCAGTGGAGTTCCTTACAAAATATGTAATTGTAATTGTGAGGTTGGCTTTTCAAAGACTTTCTTGTTGGCCTAGTTCTGTTCCTGCTGGAGACCATGGTAAACTTCTCTTCTAGCCAGTGGGAGCAAAGTGAGGCAGGCAATGCGAGCTTTAGAAAATCCCACCCTACAATTACAACCAAAAATAATTTTCTAGCAAATGGTTGTCTCTGGTTTCTTTTTTTAAAGCTAAGCCATCCACTGGGAGTTTGATTCTGTAGGACTCTGAAGATGATTTGAGGGGGGAGCGGATTCAACCTAAAAATAACTTAGAGGAGCTCTTTTATGCCTCAACAAAGACACAGTTGTAGGCCTGTCATTTCTGGACCTTCAGGGCTGAGAAATAAGTGTTGGATGCTCTGGAAAGAGAGTAAGTACATGTAAGCATGTGCCTGTGTGCTCTGTTTCTGACAAACTTTGTCAATTTTTGCCCTCCTTGGGATGAATTAGAAATGTTTATTCAAGAATCTGGATTGCTCTCTTCTTCAGCATCCTTATTACTTTTTTTTAATAGGTAATACCCAACATACTGCAATTCTTTAAGACTGTTGTTAGCTAAGTTGTTGGAAATCTTTTAGTTACAGTTGATAAAATAGTGGGACAGTTGATACAAGCAAGTGAATAGTTGTCAGCAGAACTGCAGAAAAAGCTGGATTTGCAGAAGGAATCTGAGCTGCTGCTTTGGAAGTAGAGCGATAGGCATGGGACCGGGTTGTGCTCAGCACTTGCACCAGAGTTGATCCCGATCAGCTCCACTAAATTTACCAAATCTGTGATAACTTCATGGTGCGTTTATGTGAGAGCAGAATATAACCTATGGTGTCCTACTGCTTGCTTTACTCGTGGGTGGATTAACAAGGTTCAGCACTCAACTTGTTGCTGACTTCTGACTCCCAGTAGCGCACCGCCCCCTTGCTGCACCCCTGGCTGCAGCATCGTGGGAGGCTGATGAAAATGTCCCTTGGGAATGAAGTGGCCAAGTTAGTGTGGGTAAAAGGCATCTAATTTTTTTTTCTCCTAGGAGATGGAGTGTGTTACCTGTTGGTTGCTTTCAGTTTTCAGAGTCTATCAGGCACATGTGCAGAAAAGTTTTTTCTCGTGTATTTGAGTTGAAGGATTTGGGAATACAGTCTTTTGGTTTTTCAGGGTGGGTATTGTTGGCCTTGCAGTCCAAATGCATGGGGATGTCTGCAATGCTCTGCTGCTGTTCTGCTGGAGAAGCTGGCCATATGGTGTAAGGTAAATCCCAAGCCAGAAACATAGCTGATCCTGCTTGAGTTCTATAGTTCTCTTACAAAGAGAATATTTTTCTGTTTGTTTTAAAGTGTGATTTTTGCATTTATTTTACTTTGAACCTCCAGTAACACACATCAAGCCTGATAATGTGAAGGGTTTGCAGTCAGATGCTACTCGGGGAGAAAGAAGGATGTAAACATTGCTGCTTGCTTCATAAAGAAGCATATTAATCTCACTCTGCCAGGCCTTTGTAAACCTTTGCAGTGGATAAATGATGTTACAATTCCTTAAGCATGTAGAGAAGGGAAAGCTGGTTACTTCACTTGTGCTGTCAGCTATCATTGGCAACATGAAGTCTGTATTCCTGCAGCTGCTGACAGTTTGTAGAAGTCATGAATAAAAATATGCATTTTTAGTCCAATTGTGCTGCCTAACCCCCGTATGCTGTTAGCATGATATCCTATTTCTGGGTGGAATATAATAGATTTGATTGAACAATTCTGTTTTGAGTTTAGTATTTCATCTTTCTGCCTGTATTTTCAAGGCTATAAATAAATTCATGTGATCATTTAGACATTATCTTACAATAAAAATCTATGGTAATTCCTGGATAAGAGATAGTAATTCATTTGTAATTTTGATCAAATGTAAAATCTATACTTATATTGCATAATGATGAATACACATAATATTTCTGTCACCATATTATAAAAACTTACAATTGCAGTCTAAGACTGTAATTTCAAGAAGCTTTGTGGTAGTCAGTGTTAATGACGCTATAAAAGGTAGATTACAAAAAGCATTCCATTCTTGCTTTCTGGAGGTCATAAATAGAATCATAAATATACCACAATAATACGAATTCTAATTTATATTTCTGTGTAATTATACAAAACATAGGTGGTTATTTGTCCCCTGTAATTTTCTAGCTGTATTTCCTGTAAATGCCAGCTGTACCATTTTTCTGTATATTTTAATTTTCTTAGCTGAAGGAAAATGTCATTTCCCAGTAGACAGAGTCCTCTGTAAATAAAGTAAAAACAGAAATGTAAAATGTCAGCAACTGTTTTCTTTTAAAGAAGGCCATTTTGCTTGTGTGTTTGCATGCAGTGAGTAGGGAAAAAGAGTTGCTTTTTTTTTTTCTCCCCAGTATTGCTGATAAGGATGATATTTCAAGCAGCACTTTTAATTTGTTCTTCTCCAGAGCCTGACTGGTGTAAAATGGTGATAATGAATTATTAACAGTTTTTAACAGAGATGCTGCCAGTTCACAGTGTGCCTGTAATCCGTGGTCGGGTCCTGTCCTCCTTGGAGGAATAGGACTCTGTTCTGTGAAATCAGTGGGATTTCAGCTGTGGTCAGATGACCTTTGAGAAACGGCTGTAGTGGTTTGAGGTGTTATCGCTCCTGAATCGTTCATCCTTTGCATGGGAGGTTGGGCTGGAATCATAGAATCATTAAGGTTGGAAAAGACCTCTAAGATCATCAAGTCCAACCATCAACTAACACCACCATGCCTCCTAAACCAGGCCCTGGAGTGCCACGTCTACACCTTTTTTGAACGCCTCCAGGGATGGTGACTCCACCACCTCTCTGGGCAGCCTGTTCCAATGCCTAACCACTCTTTCGGTAAAGAAATTCTTCCTGATGTCCAATCTAAACCTCCCCTGACGCAACTTAAGGCCATTTCCTCTTGTCCTATCGCTAGTTACTTGGGAGAAGAGTCCAAGACCCGCTTCACTACAACCTCCTTTCAGGTAGTTGTAGAGAGCGATAAGGTCTCCCCTCAGCCTCCTCTTCTCCAGACTAAACAGTCCCAGTTCCCTCAGCCGCTCCTCATAAGACTTGTTTTCTAGGCCCTTCACCAGCCTCGTTGCNGCAGCTTTCCAGCCCCTCTTCCCCAAGCCTGTAGCGTTGCATGGGGTTGTTGTGACCAAAGTGCAGGACCCGGCACTTGGCCTTGTTAAACCTCATACAGTTGGCCTCGGCCCATCGATCCAGCCTATCCAGATCCCTCTGCAGGGCCTTCCTTCCCTCGAGCAGATCGACACTCCCGCCCAGCTTCGTATCATCTGCAAACTTGCTGAGGGTGCACTCAATCCCCTCATCCAGATCATTGATGAAGATGTTAAACGAGACTGGCCCCAAGGCTGAGCCCTGGGGAACACCACTTGTGACCAGCCACCAGCTGGATTTCACTCCATTCACCACCACTCTCTGGGCTCAGCCATCCAGCCAGTTTTTTACCCAGCAAAGAGTACGCCTGTCTAAGCCATGAGCTGCCAGCTTCTCCAGGAGAATGCTGTGGGAAGACAGCTGAGGTAGTGGAACAAATCGTCCAAGCACTGTTCAGCAGCTTTCATGCAAAAGCAACTATCTTTTTTTCATCAGGTCTTGCTAGTTATCCAAGTCAAGCCATCTGAGTCTGTGCGGAAGAAGAGGAGGAATGTTTATACAATCAGCTTCTCAATCAACAGTAGGAGGTGTGGTCTCCAGCCCAAGAGTTAGCAAACAGCTATTCAACGGAAAGGCTTACACCTTGTAGAAGTATGTAGCCACTGGAAATGCCAGCCTCCATTTTTTTCTCTTGGTTTATTTTAGTCTTGGAGAAAAAAGTTGGGGAAGGTGAGATTTGTACATTGGGGTCCAGATTCATTCCCAAAACTGCAGAACTGTCTTAGATGGCAGGTTAGGAAGGTAAATCATAGTCTTCCGTAGAGAAGGACTGGCATTTTGAGGCTGCATTTCCTTCCATCTAGAATGTGAATGGTCCTATGCTTGATCTTTTCACTCACTGTAGAAGGGCCACATGCCATTTCATTAAGTATTGCCCTTAGTTGTCTACAGTTAGGTGGGATGAATTTGGTGTTAACAGCTCAAACACACAGTCAAAGTATTGTGCTAACAAATTGCCTCTGACAAAGTCATGCAAGTTATCTTTATCCAGCTCTCACTGCGTATTAAGTTGTAGTGTATTAATTTGCATTTATTATGGTCTAAGATTATGCACACTGACGGTTGCCATGGGTCAGCTGATATTTTGTAGCTGAATAAACTATAATAACTGGATATGGAATCTAATCCCAAGCTGAATGTGTGCATGAAGAGTATTGTTATTGAACTTTATTAGAGTATCTGTGTGCTGAGAAACCAAGAATTACATTAATAGATGTGATCTAAGGTAAATAGACGTGATCTGCTTGCTTTAATATCCTGTCTCCAAGAGAAATTTGTTTGGGAAAAACATCAATATCTCACAACAAGGCGTGAAGGGGAAAGAGTTAATGATTCCTATCCCCTGCCCCCCCCCCCTTTTTTTTTTAAATATACTGAGAGTCGGTTTTGTTGAATGACCCTTACTCTTCTGTCATGAGACAGAGAACTAAAGCTCCCTCTCAATATAACTCATTGGTTTTTGATACATTAGTTATGCATATTCTTGTTTATTTCCCTTCTGGGATAAACACTATCAGTGTTTTCAAATCCTACTTCAAAGGAAGAAGCTCTGTTTACAAAGAATTCCTAAAAATGTGGCTAATCTTAAAAGTATGTTCCAGACACAAACTCTTTGATAAATGTAAAATTACTGTTATAACAAAGCCTCATGGAAAAAGATGGAGTCAGAAAATAATGCCCTATCTGTTCATTGACGCGATGCTGCTACGTTTAGACTGAAGATAGTTGGAGTTAACATGAGAAAATCCGTCTTCCTATGTTTTGGAGTATAGGGAAAGAGCAACATGTTTCCTATAAAATCTGCAATTTGTGTATTCGGGTTTTTGAATGGAGATGTTGGACTGCCCAGCTCCTCAGCAGTGTGTTAGAATTGGATAACAAAGGGAAGCGTAAACCAGGCAACGCTGTCACCGGAGGAACAAAGATAATTACATATTTATGAGAATAAATAAGGACAACATTTGGACTACTTCTTTTTGCTGTCTCAGTTGCTTCTTCCAATTATAGCATCCCTTTTTATCTGTCTTCATCTTTTTTTTAATTAATACGGGTGAAGTCATCCTCATCCATGTTGTCTAGACATCTTTTTTCATACTTACATTTTTTAAAAAATTAAAATATTTATGTTGCCTAATAATTGCAACATACTCTGAGATGATATGAATACCCCTAGTAATGTTTGCCTTAGGCTACTTTTTTGGTATATTGAGGACCTGTAAGGTAGGTATGAATCAGAGCACTGGAGTTAAGAGCCGAAGTCTTCTATGTAACGAGCAGTGAGAGCTATGTGACCTTGAGGGTGGATGAGGGTGTATATATATCTCAGGAATTTGAACAGATAAGTGCCTCCTCTGTAAAAACCTCAGACTTTTTTCACATCTCAAAACTTTAATATTTTAATTAGAAGTCTCTTATGCCAGTGGTGGTCTTTTAGATAAGTTGGTTTTGTTTGGTGTTTTTTTTTTTTTTTTTTTTTTTTTTACTTGAGCATTACACTCAATTTTTTATTGCAGATGAGAAAGAGCATTGGAATGCATGTCAGGACATTCTTCAAATCACAAGATTTGTTTGGTTTACTGTTGCACAGGCACAATGATATTCTGAAAGGACCAAAGCATTAGAGTCATTTTAAATTAGGTTTTATAGCTTAATATATTTCTTGCATAGTGATAGATGTCTTGTTTTACAATACAAATAACGTCATTGGAATTAATTATGGGGTATAAAATTAAACATAAACTTGCTGAGTCCTTGCAGAATTGTGGCCTAACAATTATTACATCCTGGAAAATTATTAGGTTTAAGTACATCTCAAAACTTGGCTTTCAATTTGGGAGATAGATCTGAGCTGTCTGACTACTTGATGAAACACATTTTATATAAAAATTGAAAAAGCGAGTTTGATAGGAGCAGTTGTTTCCATATATCAGCGTTCATTTACAAAGCTGCTTCTGATTGTCAAATTCTGTATAACGAAGTCTTAGTCAAAACCTGGTTACTGTTATGAAAAGACAGGTCAGAAAGAGGCAAGTCATGACCAGCCCAGGGGCAAGTCAAAACTTGTTGGTACATCTGCCTATATACTGCTTTTTATTGCTTGTCAAGGAGTCAGAAGAAGCTACAAGGGGAATACCTTTTGTAACTAGTGTTTCTGATGCCAGACCATGGCTGCGTGCAGCAGGGACTGCACATACCTTGTTTGAAGAGTCTTTACATAGTAAAGAAGAGAGCAAAGAAGGACTTAATCTTTACTAAATGTGTCTTTGAGTATACATTTCCACTGTAATCTGGAATGGATTGCTGTTGCTGCTGTAGAATAACAGTAGAGGTTGCTTGTATTTTGTATTAGGTCCGGGAAGTTTAGGTAAAATGGGTGCAAATTAGACCATGTTCAAACTTGTGTTCTATAAATAGAATTCAACTTTGTAGACGTTTCTTCGTGGTTATATTTATTAGTATTATTTTGCTGCAAGAAAATAATTCTTGAAGGATAACTAGAAGATTTTCTCTTCTGTCAGTGAAAATAAAAACACGGTCAAAGTTAATTTGATGGGAAAATACAAAACCAGTGTCTTCCATTTTTATATTTAAAATCTGAATAAATGCCAATTTTGCATATTCTCTATTTAACTTAAATTCAGCAAAGATTCCTTAAATAAATCTCGCACTTCCTTGCTCATTGATGTTATATTAGGTGAAACACCTACTTTATTCAGTACACACAATTGTACAGCTAAATTAATCATAATCATTGTGCAGCTGTCCTTTATTTGGGAAAGAAACCATGGCAGTCTGCTTCCATATTGGTTCACATATTTGGGCCCAGGACTTAGTATGATGTAGCTTATGTCTGGCTACTGTTTAAATTGAAGGATCAGTGTTCCTTTTCTGCCATCTAAAGATATGAGCCTTAATTGCTATAAAGATCCCAAGGATAACACCAGTGCTTCTCATGGGTAGTATCTCCTTCTGGTGATGGAGAAATCATTGCAACTTCAAATGTTTCCCAAGATAGTCTGAGATTTTGAACAGTTCTTGTGGCAATTACTGAGTTACTTAATGATTTAAAAGATACTGAAGCTGTATGGAAATGCTCAAGAAATTAAGTAACATTGGTGGTAGGACACTTTAATATAGTTTTTATTCTGTAATAAAGTATAACATGTTTGATATACTTCAGTATGATAGAAGTTATCTAAGAATGTAATTCTCAGTTATATTTTTTCTCTTTTTTTTTTTTTCTTTCTTCTTTTCTAAGACTTCTCTACTGTTAACCAGCAGCTACAAGATTTGAAACTCTGGTAACAACTTCTAGAATTCTCACACAAGGAGAAAATAGAGGACTTTTTAAAAGAAAAAGAAAGGCAACAGCAATTAGTCCAGCTTGGAGCACTTTCCTCCATGGCTGGACAATTTTGAAGTGACTGAATCAGTCTCTCTCAGCAGAGGCTGGATGAAGAGAGACCACATCACAGTTAGTACAATTTGAGTAGCAAAAGCCTAAACCCAGGGTTTAAAGTGGACAGTACTTGCTGACCCCACAACAGGTTGCTGTTGTGTGTTACTCTACTCATGTGTCTCCTGTTTATATGAAGTATTGATTTCTTTGTCAAAATTATTTGTAAGAAGAGCAAATATACTTAAATCTTACTGATAACATTTGGCAACTTGCCTTTTCACTTTCTGTTCTTTTTGCAATTCCTTTTGGGTTGCATTGCTGTATACTTCTGATGGTCAAGCTGATGTGCTTGAAGGCACTCCTGCTGCTGAACTTGGTGAACAAGCTATTTGTGATTGCAGTAGATGTTCGTTGTATTTGAGTGCATTTTACTGAGCATGTTTTGCTGTTTGTTCTACTCTAGAAGTAAATGCAGGCATGGTTCCCAGAAATCACCATTTGGCAGCAAGGGCTAATGGCAGGACCAACCTCTCAACATCCAAACCAAGTCTTCTAACCATCTCCTTGCTGACGGCTGATGCAGACCTTTGAGTTAGAAAAGAGCTGTGTCTGTTGCGAGAAGTATTTGCCTGAAGGCTGCCTTTTAGAACTAGAAATTTGAATGGGCAGTGTGCTGCCTGGTGCTTACACATATCTAAAGGTGTTATATTGCAGACCGTAAATCTGACCATTGACTGTACATCGCCATTATGTCATATAAGTGCAGCTGGAAGAACATTTGTCTGGCATTAAACCAAACAGCCCAACTCTTTCAGACAGCAGCACACATATGAGTTTCAGATCATTCATCCATCCAGTTTTTGATCTACTGTGAAAAGAAATGCCAGAATTTATGCACTTGGTCACACTGCTGACAGATTCCTTGGGATGCTTTGAAGAAATCTGACAGCTCCAATTTAAGTTTACTAATGTGATAAAGTGCTTTTTAAAGGGAATAAACATTTTATATGGGGAGCTGCAGTCTTGCCAGGGAAAGTGTTTGGCTTTACAAAAACGTAAAGCAAACAAACTCCCCTCCATAAAATAATGTGGTTTTACAGTAATAGTAGAGAAATGTATATAGTTAAATCTGCTGAAGCAGCTAAAGGATTCCATAGGCCATTGGATTTCTGGGGCAAAATCCTGAAAGTCCAGAAATATTCTAACAGAAGAAGGGTTAAATTGTGTGATTAAAAAACCAAAATACCTTCTGGTTTTTCGAAATTTTTTTCCCTAAATTAAACATGAATATTGGCTTAAATATGATGCTTTATGGAAATACCTTTACAAAGGTCAGATCCAGTTGTTTGATATTTTTTAATAATACTCCTTGCTTGATATGAAACTTTGTATTTAGGCCCTCAAAGCTACTGATGTGTCCAAATCAAGCTACTCAGTTCAGGACTATCTCCAGTTTTACATCAGAGTAACTGGTTTAATATCTTTCTTCAATCATTTTGAATATATGGAACCAGAATGAGAGCACAGTTAGTGTAATTGCTTTATCCAAACATACGGAGCAAGAAGTAGTTCAGGAGAGAAAGCTCCTACAATGCGTGTTGTACAATGGGTGTTGTAGTGTCTCCTATACTCCTCAACAGCAAGGAATAAGGAAACTTATCTCTCCCTTCCCATTCAGATTGGACCAATTTCCTTAATGCTTTTAACATAGCATGGATGAAATAGATTTTTAACTTGAGCTTGTGAAAGAACTTAATTGCTGTTCAGGATAATTACTTGTTTTCTGCTATACTGTAATACATAATGTCCTTTTTGCAGTAAAAGAGCATCTTAGAGTGAGAACACGTAATAGCAATTACTCTGATTTTAAATTATAACCATCAATGGGAAGGTAAGCATCATGTTGTTCCCCATTTCACAGACGTACAACGAAGATAATCAATTGGTTTGATTGTGTCAGGAGTAAACTTTGAAATAATCAAGAGAATAAAAGAAACTTGTATTGCCTGAAATGAGTCAAGAGGTCCTCCTACCAGCACCCTTGTTCACCAGGGACATCTGAGACTATGAAACTGAAGTGCCAGTAGAGGAGATACTAAAATAAGTTGCCAGGAGCTGATAGTATTCACCCAGGAGGTGAAAGGAACTTAGGGATGAAATAGCTCTGCCTTGTAACCTGTCACTGATGTGCCACCAGAGGACTGGAAGGTGTCAAATATACCTCAAAATTGGAGGAAGAAAGAAAAGGGAGGATGTGTGATCTGTGGAACTACCCAGTAAGCCCAATATCTACAACTAATCATTAGAAACACTTTTAAAGAAGGGAAAAAAAAAAAGTCATACTAGAGGGATTCTATATGAATCTGAATGGCTTAAAAATGTTTTGAACAAGAGAGATTTGGTTGATAGTCTACTTGGATTTTCTAATGGTCCTACTTTCCTGCTTCCACCATTGCTTTGTGTGTTTCAGTATTGGCACAGGAGTCTGCGGATGCTAAAAATTTGCATTGGTTTAAAAAGGGATCGAGAAATTAATGGAAGAAAAGTACATCTAGCTGCCACTCTTGCCTTGGAAACTACTGAACCATGAGTTGTGGGAAGATGGCGGTGTAGAAAAAGTGTAGGGCAAAGATTTACTTTCCTGTAATAGTTTTCCTCAAAAATTTATTCCTTTCCAGTCCTGGAGAAAAGACATTGATGTGGACCCTNTTATTCCTTTCCAGTCCTGGAGAAAAGACATTGATGTGGACCCTCTGTCAACACCAGTGTGGCGCATCTTATGATGATGATCTTGAACAGTATAAAACTGCAAAAACCCTTGTGTAGCATCTGCATCTTCCACTGGCCAGTGGTCTGTGTGGCTATATATATATGTATTTTTTTTAATGTGAAATGATAAATGCAGCCAATGTAAGTTAAATATTATA